>JALLPD010007283.1:0-10730 GCA_036940065.1 Cyclotella cf. meneghiniana
GTAGGCTGATTCAACCTGTAGAAGTCTACACAAATTGGTACATGATGTGGTACCCCCAAAAAATATGTTCTACAGGGAATATATCTTTTTCAACTGATGCATCATTTTTTGAATGGTTGGTCCATTGTCCATTTTTTGGTTGGTCTGTCCATCATCCGTTGGTCTGGCCATTGTCCGTCATCCAGTGGAAATCTTTCAAGTGGAAGTCATTTGTGAATTCTGCGCATGTCTTTGCGGTCTTCGTATGCATGCTAGTTCTTGAGATCGTACGTGCAATCGTATGAGCAATCTTGTGCGCAATCGTACACATGATCATTTGGTAGGTCCACAAATTTTTCACAGAGAAGCTCTCACACTGCAGGCTTGTCAGTTGAAAAGGTCACACACTGCATCTTGACATTTAAGCACTTGACCTTACTCAACTGCTCCTCTTGGATCATTGTTTCTGAGGAACATTTTTGCTGAGCATGTACCAAAAATATATTGTTCCTGAGAAACTTATGTGTTATTACTTTGCAGACTTCCTTTGTCAAGGACAAGGTGCAACGGACCCTCAGAGGTTCATGGTAGAAGCTCATGGGGTGTACCTAATTTAGGTGGATAATTGGCTGATGCCAAAGACTCACACCTGCCTCATAAAGAGTCAGCAGTATGAGGTGATTTCTGAGGTCTTGTGAATCTCATGCTCAAAAGCATTTTCAGATGAGAACATTCAAAGTGTGACATATTTGTGGACTTCCACATGGCTTCCTACAAGTTAATTGCAGACACTACCCATCACAATTGCAAAGTAGAGGACAATGGCTGCACCTTTTGTGACAAGTTAACCAAAGCAGCAGTTCATGCCACCATGAGTAAATCATCCATAATGCCATCAGGTTTGATGGCAAGATTTGGAATCTCTATGATGATTCTACTCCCAATCAAGTGTATCGACTTCCAAGGAAGCACCAGGTTCTGCCACTATGATACTGGCCACAGGGATCTGCTGGAAAGTATGAACACATTTCAGGAGGACTACCAGGTAACTGTGTTTGGTGAGACATTTAAGCCTGAAAGGTAGGGTGAAAAGATAGCAAGGAGCAGGGATGTGAACAGCTTGTTGGGCACTGTTATTTTGCTGCAAGCTCAGATGCAAGCTCCAATGATCTTGATTGAGCTTGTTTTTTGAATCGGATGATGATAAGATAAACTGAATTCAGTCTAATTGACTGAATTCTCTCATGTCTTTAACATGGTCAGATATCTTGTCTAACATTATTCATGCCACATCAAGTATGCAACTTGATTCAGTAAGATGTCAAGAATCTTGTTTTCATTGTGCTGGCAAGTTTACCCATCCATTGCATAGAAATGTTTGTTGAAGTGCTGGGCCATTGTCCCCTGATGTGACTGTTCTCATAAATTTCTTTATCACTGAAGCTTTTACTATCAGTGTTGGTATATATTCTTCGTATTTTTCACATAGAAATGCTTGATACCATGCTGCCGAAGCGGACTAAACTGAACTTAGGCCAGGGTGCTCATTGCTGGGCACTCCTCACCAAGATCCGACCATCAAAAGAGATTGCTAAAAAGTTCCTCAACAAGGAACCAAAGACAAACCTTGATGATCTCATTGCCATTTGCCATGGCATGCATACAAGATGCGCTGATTGCTTCAATGCCATGTGGCTCACATCCACCACATTCCAGACATCAAACTAATCATCACAAAATTGAGGAGCCTCCCGACCAGTACTTCTGGGAAGCACCCCTGCTGCCTGCCATTACCAAAGCTGCTAATCAAGGGCAGGAAGAGGCGGTCCATGATCGCATCATCTGCCCATCTGGAAATCTTTGCAAGGACATCACAATTGCTTGGGCTGCAGGACTCACAATTGATAATCATAATGAGCCAGCGCCCCAAAACATCCCTGCTCCAAATCTCCACCAGGGGATCAACTCCAACACCGGACTCAATGAGAGACAATTGTGGGGGTGGAATGGTATTGAAAATCACAAAACCACCATGGCAAAAAGGAATGTGTTGTTTTTTGAAAATTATAAACCCCACAAAAGGCCTCCCTCAATATGATCCTCCACTGGCTCCCATCACCTGGATTTCAGATACCATCATCATTGTAACCAATGAAAACCTAACAGTCATGAACAAGGTAGAGACATGCTTGAGCAAGTTTCTTTTGTTTGTTGGGCGTTGCTTTCTCATAAATACAGTCATTGGTTTTTCTTGCCATGATCATGTTTCTTCTAGGGAGCACAACAAAGTTGAGTTCCCCTGCCCCTACCTATTGGGCAAGTCAATGACTGACCGCAACTTTGAACCCTACTGTCCCACGTCCACTTCACAAAAGAGAATCCTCCTTCTTTCTTTGACCAATTCTGGGTGGTGTGTGAGATGATATGTAAGTGGCAGAATCACTTCCACCAAGTCTTCATCCCTCATGAGTCTCATACCTTGATAAGTCCATCTTGATGTGGACATACAAGTGGACCTGCCCTGGGTATTTGTTCTGTCCTTGGAAGCCTAAGAACAAGGGCAATGAGTACCGCACAATCTGTTGAGGGATGCCTGTTATTATGTTTAGTTGGGAGATTGTTGAAGGGAAGGATTGTCCAAGACAGTCGGGCAAGCCCTATTTTGAGGAACAGTGTTGAAAAACAGCAGGCCTGCTGCTGTGCTTGACAAAAGTTGTTGTTCACACATCCAAGTGAATTTGTTCGACTCCAGTTATTGTGTCTTGTCTGCTCTGATTGCTCTGAAGAAGCATGGTGTTTTTGTTGGTGAATTGATAAAAAGAATTGCTATTGGCCGGTGCATTGCTGGGGGAATGGCATTGATGGGCATTCAATGGTATGAAAGTTGGCTCAATGAATGCAGTGATGGGTAAGTTGGATGAAAAGGATTACAACATTTTTTGCATGAAGGAACCAGACTATGTTTGCAAGATCTTTGGAACAGTGGGAGTGTTGACAGCAGTAGATGAGCAGGAGCATTGGAGAGTGTGGACTCAGGAACGGCAGGAGAAGAGTACTTCCTTCAAGTCCACAGAGAATTTTAAATCTACACTTCAGATGTTGTCATGCTGTGGACAATCATGATAATTTGTGCCATCAGGTGCCTTCTTGGGAGGAAACATGGACAACATGTTGCTGGGCTTAATATGTCTTTGCATTTCTCTTGGTGGTGATTTTGGTGAATGTTTACACCTCACCATGAGATACTTTGTATGACCTGAGGAGGAAATGATGACCCTTGTGGAGTCTCATTGACACTTGGCAAGAGCCCTCATCAAGATTCCAGAATGGATTGTAAGCAGGATGTGCTAGAGGCAGAGGTTGCATAGAGTTCATTCCCTAGAGATGGTGCATCAACATACAAAGCAGTGGACTGGGAAGAGTGACACCACCGCCAACACAAGTATGGTCAATTCACTTGTTCTGATCCTTGTTCTAAGACAATAATTTGTACTAATTGTGACTGCAACCCCAGCCAGTGGCTCTGCAAATTTCATTGGACAAAACATTATGCAAAGGCACTTTTAGAGGACTAATTGGTAAAACATAATTCATTTTTTTCGGTCAAAATCTAGTGCTTCAAAAAGTACCAAGTGCTCAAAATATTACTTAACAAAAACCTAGACAAGAATAAATGGTTGGATAGAGCTTAACATTTAAAACAAAATAGAACTCTACACAAACTCTAAATCAAGGCAATTTTTGAGTTGTATTAAGTAATATGCAGACTTAATTCAGTGTTTTGCCTTGTTTGCAACCGAATTAGATGTTGACTTGCGATTGGAAAAAATAGCTTACAAATTTAATAATATATGTCCCTCAACCTCAATATCTGCCATCACCAAAATCTACATTTGTCCAGTTTCCTTCCATTTATTATCCATTCTTGGGCATATTTGTGTGAGCTGTGAGCCATGCCTAGTGGGGGGGCTACAATAGCAAGCAAATATTACCATTTTTTCTCCATTGAAGGTAAAGGAAATGAGCTTAAACTACAACTTTTCATCATTTAAGCATATACACAATATTTTTTTATAAATTGAATAAAATAATAACTCTATAAAATCATACGAAATATATACGTTTCTTGGCGCTGTATCCTATAATATATATTATTAGGTACAAATCATGTTGCATCAATCACTTGTGAAGTGTGACGTATCTGCTATGATGTGGTATTGATGATGGAAGTACAGTCACGCACTTCTTGCGATGACTGCTTGGCACTACGATGACCTCTAAAACCATACGTCATTATGATGTTGAGGACATCATCAGGATTGATTTTTGTTTTCGCTGTAGAAATCATACTGATTCCATCATATTAAGGCTTAAATTCTGCAGAAGGCTTAAATACAAAATCTCATCCTTTTGCAGAATTTCNAAATTCTGCAAAAGGATGAGATTTTGTAATTTAATCCTTTTGCAAAAATTAAGCCTTTTGCAATATTTAGTCCATATATAGTATATAATCGTGCCAAATCTTTCAAATGTCATGCACGAGTCAATTCAAGCATCAGCATAACTGTCATACCATCTAGCACCTACGTTGTGAATTGCTGATGGCCAAAACAGGCAATTGCTGCAAGATTTTCAAGAAATTGTATTGTTTATTAACTATGTCTAAAGCATGAACCAAAAACACACCCATGTGCATTGCGCACCCTTCCACACCTCTCACTCATGATGGCCACACCACAGTTGAACACCACTCCTAGGTAGAGAGTAACGAAGTAAATTATGATAAAATTCAACTAACTGAGTTCACACATTTTTAGGTGTAAAGTGAATATTGTAGTTAAATATACAAAATTTAGTACTTTCAGCCTTTTTCCCTTACCTTCACAAAAGATTTGCAAGTCTTTCTCTTTAAAAGTTATGTGAAAATTATCATGTGTGATTCCATTGGAGTTTGGGCCAGGGACCGGAATTCCAAGTTTTGCATCACATTTATTTGGTGTTGGATATTTATTAGATGTGTCGGTATTCAGGTCGATGGCCAGAATTCCAATGTTGTCATGATTGTGATTCAGGTTTGCACACATAGTCTCATTATAACAATCTGCAGTACACACATCACAATCTGGCCATTGACCAGAATAATGATGTTGGCCATATGCACTCTGGCATTAGCATCTGAATCTTCTTTACTTTGTTGACTATCTTTGCAATCATGTGAAAAACTTAAGCGTTTTTAGTAAGTTTCATTCATGACTATGTCAAGGTAACAATATATTGCCTCCCTGACTTCATTTTGAGTTTCAGGATCAGAATTCCATAAATCTTTACGAACTTGTGTCAATAAATCTCCACCCACATTTGCCAATGTGAATGAAGAATTCTTTGTCCTTGTTCCTCATGAGCAGGTGCAAATGCAATCACTCTTCCAAAAATGCCTTTTCCCTTTGGTTGTTTTTTAATCCCATTGCAAAATAGAATTGATGAAAATCTTGACCACTTCTTAATTCTCCAAAAAGCAGGCCCCAGGATAAGTAGTATGAAATGGTTTCCGGAAGTCACTGTAAATTTTAGATTCTTCATAATTACTTACATTTGGAATTTGATGCAGGCAGAGATGAAATCAGATTACATTTTAATAATTATCAGAAACAGACACTATTCTTACATTCATCATTGTTGGAATCAGCATACAATCTCACTCAAAAGCTGCATGCATTATCCGGGGTTGTTGTTAGAAATAAACTGTTCAGACCAAAATGATCCATCATTGCAAACTGATGTCTTCTTGCATCTTGTGATGCCTCAGTTGTATGACCAAGAGATTTGTATTTCATAGTGATAGACTTCAAATTATGTTCTACGTTGTTGTTTATTGGATTTTTGGCATTTGGTGGGGAACTTTCAAAGTCTTTTGAAGTATGTTGGTGGAGCATTTTTCCAAAATCATCCCCAGAGTGTTGATTCCTGCAGGTCATAATGCCTGTCTCAAATAAATTTGATGCAAAAATGATTGGTGAAGGACCAACACTAATCTGCTGTCAAAAACCAAGGGATTGCCAATCGCAAATACCTCTGAATACATGATTTAAATGATATTGCCGTGGCATGCTTTGCCTTTGGACCATCACTACCTTAAGGGAATACAAATGGCAATACTGCTTTCACCTGAAGTTCATGCTCTTTGGCAAAGTTACCTCGCAGATCTGTTCACTAAAGCGTTTGCAAATTTACACGATGACTCAAATACCAATGACTTTTTGTTCGGGTCTTGAGCACTTGAAAAGAAGTAATGCGTGTCACCAAATGATGTTTCTAGTGAGGGGTCAATTTCTTCTGTGGTGGCATAATTTTTTGATATTGGATAGTTGTTGGCATCAGTGCTTGAACATCATTTGGAGTAGGGTCATCCTTGAACTCCTGGCATACACTGGTGTAAACAAACCACATGCACAAGTCCCTGAACAACTGAATATCTACAGCCGTTTTAGCCATAATTGCTTCTTTCTGCTTTGGGGTTGTCTTACCACAGATCATCACAAAAATGTTATTAACATTGTGTTCATTGAGATAATTCATTGCACTGGTGATTCAATTTTGGTCGGTTTCAAAGAATTGGTAATGTCCTTGGATGCATTTTTGAGACCCTCCAAGATGTTGGAACACATAACCAAATGGTCTCACATGTGCAACTAGAGCTTTCATAACATCGTTTCCATCTTTCAGCACATCAATACTTCTTGATTAACCTTCTCGCAATGAAGATGGATATGGTATTTGGGTAGGGAAGGAACCTATTGCAAGACCATTTGCTTTAGCAAAGTTGGGTGGTTTCTTAGACTTAGATTGCGATGGTGTCATTGCTTATTTACAATGCTAGCAAACTGAATAGCAACCAGGGCCAGCTTTCCATGAACCTGGGGACAACAACATTCCAGGAAATCTGGGAACTATGTATTGTGCAATAAGGTCTTTGTGAAGTGGTGCACCTTGACATTCTTCATAGCATTTTACCTCCAGCTGATAACTGTGTTGCTTGATGCCTGACATGGTCATGCTGGGTATTTTGGAGTAATTCCCCGTTATGAAACAGTCACAAACCAAACACACCAATGATTTGTGCATGGTATTTGTTCATTGGTGCTGTCAATATTAGTGATGTGGAGTGCTTTTGCCACTGCCAGCTTGATCTAGTGATTATTTGCCAAAAAGCAATTCAATGTGTTCTTAATTGAGAATGATTTAATGCACAGTGACTTTTGCATGGTGTTTCTGATTTCACCTTGCTTCATTACAATGAGCACCCCATTTGAGCTACCTATTCCTGTTATTCTCCCTTGCTTCAGCTGCCTCGTCATGAGTTAATTTCATTTTTAGCCTATGCGCATCAGTATTTCTTTGCCTTTGTTCATCAGGAGTCAAAAATACATAGTAATGGTTGGTGTATCTCCAACATCAAAAAGAGGTTTCATTGAAAAGAAACATTTGGAGAAGATATTTGATGTAGGTTCCAAGATTGGCAACACATTACCTCCCAGAAAAGATAAATAATGGAAAATGGAGAAATGACACAAAGAAATCAGGACCCCAACTAGCTAGACTGTTATTGATAGATACCACTTGGTTCATGTGATTTAAAGAAAGAAATTTGTCAGCAAGGTAAGTAATTTTAATTTCCAGACTCAATCCAAAGAGAATCAACAACATATTCAACAGTCAATCATTGAATGCCTGTTTTTGCACTTCTCCCCAAACCGGAACTTAATAGCCCAGCATTTCAGCATACCCAAAACATGCACAAAGCTCTTTATCATTAAGATCATCAAATAGTGTGTGTCCCAGTACCATCAAAACAGCTTGATATCAGCATTCATCATGAACCTATCAAGGAAAAATTCCAGTTGTACTGAATTGGCCCGGTATAAAACACATTATTTGACTCCTCAGTAATACACTCCTCAGAAAAATGTAGTTTCCATCTCCCTTGCTCTTGACAAGAAAGGACAAGAAATTTTCCTGCTGCTTCATTTCCAAAAAGTCAAAAGCATTTTTCCCCTGCTCACTTCACTGAGTTTGCATTTGTGGAAAACCCTTTGCAAAACATTTTTGAACACAAAGCAAACCTGATCTTTGATGCTAACTTTGCCATCATTGTTGAAAAAATTACTGGAAGCAACATCATCTCCAAAGTTTTCCTGTCTTACTCTTCATATATTTGTCATTACCAACAGCAGAACAGAAAAATCTGTAAATTTATCAATCCAAGGCATGTTGGTGTCTTTGTATTCCAGCATAAACAAAGGAGGTTTCTTCATCCCTACCAAACATGAAATGATAAAATCAGACTTCATGTACCAAATAAACTCACAGAAATTAGTCATCACTACATAGACAGTCTTGTTTTCATCTCTTTTGTGATGGAATAGATTGGAAACAAAAACCTGAACGTACTTCTTTGCATGATTTGAAGAAGTATATTTCCTTGTGTTGGAAACATCATCTTTGTAAAAACTCATGTTGATTGGATCAACATCATTTTCACAAGGGTTCTCAACATCAATGACTTCACACTGTTTGATATTTTGACTTCTTCTTTCTTGATCACTGCATCACTATCAACATCAAGGACACTTGCAGGCATGGCTTTCTTTGCTGCTTGCTTAGATTGTACATGACAAGCCAGTGGCTGCCTCTCTACAGATGCTTCCATCACCAATACCTTCATTGCTGTCAAGGAAGCCTCGCATTCACGTAGCCACTCTTCTCAGCATTGTCCAATAGATGGTTCAACAAGGAAATAAATTCATATGCAACCTCAAGAACTGTGTTGAACTTCTTCAGGTGGGTAAAAACATTGCCTTTTAACATCCCTTGCTTGTTAATGGAAAATTCGAAAATCACTGTTTTTGCATCTTCAATCTCAAGGTAAAGCATCAGTTGGCACACAAGGTTGTTGTAATTCATGGAACGCAATTTCAAAAGACGGTTTCTTGGGGGACACAGTTTTCACAGCATCCACAACATAGTGGTAGTCAAGCCAACCTTCAAATCCCTTAATATAATTCTCCTCAACTCCTTCAAACTCAGCAGCAACCAAATCCTTGAAATTGATCTTCGTTAAGCTCATCGTACCTGGAGAACCAACTGTAGACCTTGAGGCAGATGATCTCATGGTGGAGGCAGTGAGAATTTCCATATCAATGGGAAATTCTTGTTTCACTGGCATGGAAATGGTAGTTGATATGACCTTGTTGGGAGAAGACTACCTAGAATGGGTGCATTTTGCTTGCACAGCATGTGAAGCCCTTTTTGATGGCATCAAAGAAAACCAATATATCAGTAAGGTATTAGAAATCAATACAAGTGGTTGTAATCCCAGTCAGTGACCTGGATTGTGACAAAGATGACAATAAAATCACTGAGATCACAAAACACTTTCATCATTGTAATTTCAGTCAATGGCCAGAATTACTGCAGAAATATAGGAAAATTATCATGACAAAATGAAACAAGACATGCTATCCACTGCGACATCTAATTTTCCCTATGTCCATCTAATTTAGATAGTACTATTGCACATTAGTATCACAATACAATTCCACATCACCAAAATAGATCCGTAACTGTCTAAAATGTTCAAATCCAGTCAAATGAAACGAAAAAGAACTGCAAGTGCAGTGACATCATACCTTAGATGTCTGAAAGCCCCCAAGTCAGAGGTTGTAAGTATACATATATTTAATATAAGTCATTCACATATGTGAAATAAGTAACCTGTCCGTTTCACTAGTTTACTTACCAATATTATAAGCAAACTTGAGTGTTGTAAGTAAAAAACAGTTATAAGTTGTTTGTTACAGTCATAGAAATCACTCATGATATATGTGGGTAATGTCTAGTCATTTTTACCTATCTTGCAAGTTTAATCAGTTCCAGTCTTATTATGTAACAAGTTAATGACCTTAAATTTTTTGTAGTGAATGTTTGGACAGAACTTACTAATATCATTTCATGTGTTTACATTCGATTACCTTTCTAGTTAAGTGAATCATTGAATGGTGTGACATTGGCCATTCCACTACTCTGCCATCCACCATGTTCTTTCATAATATTATGAAATCATATTTTTTGCACCGCCTAACTGCTGTCAGCCATATCTCCCCTGCCAACAACACTTCACTTGATCGGATGCCTCTACTCCCTCACCCCTGCCCATTATTGACAGAATGCACAAAAAAATGGTGAGTTTCTTCTATTTTTCATGTAGTTTCACAGTTTTTTAACGACAACTCACCTTATTACCTATTTTTTGCACCACATAACCGTGATCGACCACATCTCCTCTCCCGACCACACTTTGCTTGATTTGACAGCTCCAACCCCTCGCATCCACCCATTATTGGCAGAAAATAAAAAAACGGAGAGTTTGTTCCATTTTTAAAGTAGTTTCACAGTTTTTTATCCGACAACTCACATTATCACGTATTTTTTGCACCGCAACACCGCGATCGGCCACATCTCCTCTCCAACAGCAATTTGCTTGATCTGAGACCTCCGACCCCTCACCTCACCCATTATTGGCAGAATTCAAATAAAAACGGTGAGTTTGTTTTCACAGTTTTTTCCAACAACTCACCTTATCATGTATTTTTTGCACCGCAACACAGTGATTGGCCACATCTCCTCCCTCTCCGGCATTTGCTTGATCTGACACCTCCGACCCCTTGCGTCCACCCATTATTGGCAGAATTTGA
>JALLPD010007427.1:0-10697 GCA_036940065.1 Cyclotella cf. meneghiniana
ATGTCCATAATGCGTCAAAGTCCAGTCAATGCGTCAAAGTGAATTCTATCTTGTATTGTATCGTAGGATTTCTTTTACCTGTCAAAATTCCCTTACGTCCTGTCTTGATCGCTTCGCATATGCAGGCGCGATCATGAAGGTTTTTACAACATGACCTAAGACCAGAATCTCCGTGAATGACCTCAGAATCGGACACAGTTTATTGCATCAGGATCGTGACCTACAGACTCCTATGTACGAAGCACAGTGCATGACGTCATCAGATGAGAAGATTAAGATCTCCCCTGTGCGTTTGCGCACCGTCATCAGAAACTACAAAACCTGGTGCTTCAAGAGTTAGTCAGGTTTTTACCTGGTACAGTAGTTCCCTGGCCTCAAAAACCTATATGAGGGATATCATAAATGTGACCCGTCTCATGGTTTTCTGCTTATGATACTGAGCCGGGTCCATTTTGTTATGTAATAATGACCTATTGTATGCCGCGTACGTAATTGGTACCATATGGTGCGGTCTCTCCTTCCACGAAGGGAGCACGAAGGAATTCTTACTAGCTTCCAGCTCTTTCTGTCTTGGCCAGGTTCACGGTCACTCTCTTTTACCCGTGCGCCGCCAGATATGCCCATCATATCATGAATTGCTTGCCCGAGATGTCTCCCGATCCGATCGTGGATCTTTTCAGCAAGAGGAGGAGCTCGGAGTCCTCCTTTTCCGTGTTTTCCGATGGCCATGTTTCGTTTTCTTTGTCTCGTCCTTCGAGCGATGCAGATTTTAACCGATTTCTCGAAGGTCTTTGCCGGACGGACTCCGTTGGACCCGATGACAAGTCTGAGGATGTGAGACATGCTGCGACGGAGGCTTCCCCAGAGCGACGCCGTGACGCCCCATCTTTCGAATCTGGTCAGGGCCGAGTTCCAAGACACCCCGATTCCGCTAGCTCGCAAGATGTCATCGCAGTGCCACTGCAGCAATGGATCGAGGAAGAAGCGGGGAACACAGACACAGCCCACCAAGATCCCAGCAGCCTCATGAAGATCCACAAAGCGTCGATGATTCGAAAAATCACCATAGGCTTTGGAATCGCCAAATTACTTCAAATGTTGTGTCTGGAAGAGGCCATCTCTGGACATTCGCTAGCTCAACTGGAGTCAATGTGCTCTAGTGATAATTTTGTCCTGGAGTTATCAAACAGTGGGACTTGTGAGCCAGGGTGGGAACTCGAGGGTATTGTCATGGTGGCGCCGTTTGCATCTTTGCGGATTCACAAAACTTCGTCTTCGAGCCCGAACTGTGAGAGTGGAAGTGAAATATCGGGAAGAGATGTCGTGGCCGAGGTCATTTGCCCGTTCGATTCGAATTTCGACCGATTCGCCGCTGGGGATTCGTCCGATGTCGACATTGCATTGTGCTATTTGCTCGGCGTCTTGCTTCACTTTCTTTTTGCTGGGTCTACAAGTCAGATCCCCAGGAAAAATGACATTGTGGCTTTCGGAACGGAAGAGCCGCTGTCAAAGAAAAAGTCTTCACATCTTTTCACGCGCACGGATGCCAAGTCTCTGACGGAGAAGCGCTCATCAGATGTAATGCCATTCCTACGAGATACTTCATTCTCTCAAGCAGTGTCGATATTCGCAGACGGAGACGAACCAGAAGTTGGTCGAAACAACGAAGCAGGAAGGAAAGCACCCCGAACACCGTTGATTGACTTGGGATATCCTTTCTCGATATCACAACTTGTGATGAATCTTATTGATTGTGGACTAGGGCTATTTCGGCCAGATGACTCATACCCTTCGTTGGCTGTGGCAATCAGTGATATGCAGATGTTGCTTCAAGAACCATCCCGTTTTATTTGGAACCATTACAACATGCCCGATCACCGCAATCTCTTCAAGAACGATGTCAAGTTGTACGGCCGAAACCAAGAAATTATTTCACTCACTAATGCATTTTGCAGAGTTTCATCTGATGGAAGAAGTGAATCAATATTCGTTGGCGGTTTTTCTGGGTGAGTTTTTGCTAGTAAAGTCATTCGACCTTTTCAAACAAAATTTGATTTAATAGATGTTGTACTGTCTTGTCAATCCACCAACTTATCATTCCCAAACAGATGTGGAAAAACACGACTAGTGCAAAGTATTTTTGACTCCGTAAATATTGTAGGAGGATACGCAGTGACTCGAAAATTCGATGAAATGAATTCATCAAGCCCATTGAATGTTGTACTCTCAGCATTCAATGAGTTGTGTATCTTGGTGGCACAAAGAAGCTCTCAGGAATACCTTATAAGCTTGCGCAAAACTCTTGTTGGTTCTATTGGCTCCAATGTCAAGCATTTGACAAGTGTTCTACCGAATGTTGTCGACCTTCTCCCGTCTAATGTCGGACTTATGGTCTCGAACACTCAAGTCAGAATGAACTTTGACGGCTTGTGCTTCGCAGTTCAACGTTTAATGAGAGCGATCTCGAGTCCTTTGCATCCCGTCTTGCTCTTTCTCGATGATTTGCAGTGGGCAGACAATCTTTCGCTAAAGCTTGTACAGTACGTGCTTTCTGATGTAAGGGGCTATAACTGTATCCTCTTCGTTGGTGGCTTTCGTGAAAATGAAATTGAGCAAGATCACGTTCTTCTTCAGTTATTCAATGCGTTGTCAATGCCCGATAACAAGTCATCGATGTTTCATCTTGATGGCATAGGTTCAAATGAGGTGAACTCGATGATATCGGATTCACTAGGTGTATTTCCTCGATTATGCAGAGGCCTCTCAGATGTCGTCTTTCGAAAAACGAATGGCAACCCGTTTTTCACATTGGAATTCCTTCGCTCATTGATTGCCCGTGGCCTTATTCAGTACAGCCTACGCAATATGTGTTGGACGTGGAATCTCAGTCAAATCAGCGAAGAGAACATCACCGATAATGTGCTTCAACTTCTCACAAAAAAGATAAACATTTTGAGAGAAACCGATCAGACAGCGCTAAAGGTGGCGTCTTGTTTTGGAAGCAGCATTAGTAGCGCCGTCGTCCAAAAATTATCTTCGACTTTACAGTATTCCAGCTTGCAAACAACCCTTGATGAGATGGGTGTGAAGGAAGGCTTTGTGGATTTTGATGGGACATCCTATCGTTTTGTTCATGACAAAGTGCGAGAAGCAGCATATGGACTGATTGCCGATAAAGAGCAATATCATCTTGACATAGGGATGGCCCTGCAACTCACCGGCAATGATGAAGTAATCTCCACTATTCAACAGATCACTCGTTCGTCACCTTCGTTGATTAAAAACGACTTGCAGCGGGTTTCGATAGCTGATCTTGGCTATGAAGCAGGGACAATTGCTATGTGCTGTTATGATTTTACAGCAGCCCATTCGTACTTTCAAACTGCTGTTTCATTTCTACCCTCTGATTCCTGGAGAGTTCATTACAACCTTACTCTCAAATGCCATTTCCAACTAGCCAAGGCAGCTTATAGTTGTGGATGGTTACATGAAAGCAAGCAAGTATGTGATGAAATAATTGAGCGTGGAAAGAGCCTGGAGGATACTCTTGAAACATATTCCCTGGTTGTGTCCTTGTCTTGTGCACGCAAGGATTTGCTGCTGGCATTCGAGACATGCATTGAAGTTCTCAACCTGTTGGGCGAAGTGATGCCTGCAGACATGATTGACGCAAATGAACTTCTCTCCATCACTACGAAAACAAAAGCGTTGTTTCAGAGCTACTCAAATGAAGACTTACTAGATATGCATAAGGAGGAATGCAGCAGAAATGTGGCCATAATGGAATTTTTTGATCAACTTACGATAGTGTCATTCTACTTGAAGCCAAGAGTTTGTCAATATTATTCTCTCAGATGGGCTTCCTTTTGCATCACCAACAGAGTTGTATGCAAGTACACCCCAGGTGAGTTTTCATGGCAATGGGCCTTGGTTCTTCATTCTTCTGCTGTTATCCTTTCTAAGTTCTCATGCTTCATGGTATTAGGAGCTTTTGTGTCCTTCGCATCTGTGCTCAGCCAGCAAGGCCTGGGGGAAGATATGAGGCTTGCATGTAGAATCGGAAAGCTGGGAATGATCATGGTGAACAGAGATGGCAAGGCGATCGATCAGATCCCTGGAGTTTACGAGGTCTACTTTACATGGGTTGGTATATTGACCGAGCCGATTCAAGCGCAAGTGGCATTGTGCCAGCATGCTCATGATATTGGAATGCAGTCTGGGAATTTGTTCAAAGCTGGACTTCTACTAGGTACAATTGTGGCTAGATCAATATATACTGGGACAAATCTGCAGGATCTTAAGAGAGACATAGAAATTCATTTGAAGTCTGCAAAACAACATTCTCAACAACTGCTACACTCACACCTCTCTATTGAATATGAGGTGGTAACAAGACTGATAGGTGACGAAAAAGTAGAGAGAGTCTCTGATCTTGAGAGCGATTCACCTGTACTAGATATTCTTAAGTTCACTCTCGAAATGATGGCATCTTTCTATCTTGGTCATGCAGAGCGAGTTCACCATAAATCGAAACTGTGGGAAGGTTTAATCGATTGCCACAAATGGAAGGCTCCATTAGGGTCAATCTATGTTGCTTTCTTTTCCGGACTTTCATCTTTTCGTTTGTACACCCGAGGTAAACTGAAGAACCAACGTCACGTGGAGATCTTAGCCAAATCACTGGCTATTCTAGTAAAAGCATCAGAATTCTCTGAATGGAACTACAAAAACAAAGCGTTGCTTCTAAAGGCGGCCTATCTCACTGTTACTGGCAAACTTGTGGAAGCAGAAACAGAATTTAACGCTGCTATCTGTGCCTCTAGGGCATCAAAATTTGTTCACGAAGAAGGACTTGCATGTGAACTTGCTGCATTGCATCACGAAAAACGTGGCAATAAAGCCTTAGCACTAGATTTACTTCGTCAGGCCGAATCATGTTACAAGATGTGGGGCTCACATGTCAAGGAAATCCACGTTGCTCGCCATCTGGCATCAATCCAAGTATAAACTGGTCGCACGACCTTTGACCCAATCTATCGTAATCCCTCTTTATTACTTCGAAATATTTGAAATGTGTACATATTGGCATGTGGGTTTACCCATTGTCTTAGTAGTGCACAGCATATTTTGCGAAGTGAATTTTGGTGGGAATAATCAATTTGTCTTGGAATCTTGTTTTAGGAAACATTGGATGTTGTTTCTTGGGTTACCACAATGAGTTGCACAATCAGACATACAACACAAAAGGATACATTATCTTTTGTTTAAGATAACAGGACATTTGAAACATGACTATGTTAGCTTCAGCTTGCTTCCACTGTGCTTGTTCATGGGATGTTACTATAGCAAAGGTGAAGTTGTCTTTCCACTTTGGATTGACAGCACATCATGATGTACCCAAAGGTTTGAAGACTTTGATTATGCCTGATTGGAGCATATTTGGTTAGAACATTTGTTCATTGAGGGAAAACTGGTGATCTCATGTGTTTGGACAAAAGCTATCACATTAAACGTCCAGAGGCCATTACCAAGAAATTACCATGTTTTTTCTGGATTTTTAGTTCCGTAAATTTATCTCATAATTGATAGAGAAATGCTACTGTTGTTTCAGGAAATCATTAGATTGGCAAAGTCAGGTACATATTCATTTCAACTTGGGACACAATGTATGTTGTAGTAGTTCGCCTGCATGTGATGTCATTCTGCAAATGTGTGCAGCATAAGCACTAGTATCCTGCGTTACTGTGCAGCTCATTGTCTTGCACATAACCAGGTATGAAATAGAAAACATACAATTCCATTAGAATTGTAAAATAGATGTTCCCAGCAGCCAGTGCAAAATATTTGCAACTAGTAGCAAGTGTTCATGTAGTTTGTTGATGTGTGCATGCACTAACATGAGCCAAGGATGCTCTCAGGGTCTCTTGCCACAAATATACCCAAATTGGACACAAGAATACCCTACACATCGAAGGTAACCATTAGATACCGTTTGTCCCAAGTACCAAGAACATCATAGTACGGGTTGAATTTCAGTTTGAACCATTATATGTTAGATATCTATTAGGGGGGTGCACCCCAAAAATTGACTTTTTTTCTAGCGGTAATTCCACCACCAAAAGTTAGCAGCATAGAGATTTATGTATGCTTAGACTGTTTCCAAATTTTCATTGAAAAATTTTGGTCTGTTGCACTACTACATGTGGCCTTTTGTTTGGTGACTAGTGANNNNCCAAATTTTCATTGAAAAATTTTGGTCTGTTGCACTACTACATGTGGCCTTTTGTTTGGTGACTAGTGACTCACTTACCTACATAGTACCTATGTACGTACTTAGTTTCTTGCATGCTTTTGACATAGTAAACTTATATCCTACATACTCATGTATGCAGTAAAGTACATTAGACACTCATTCTCCATCCACCTTCCACATGCTTGTTGTACTTTGACTTTTTTAATACCTCCTCAGTGATTGGCATGTCACCATCACGTAAACAATCCTCACGCCATTTGATGTGAATGCGATCCCTAGTCTTAATTGCAACAACTGTACCTTGACACCACTGTAAGACTTCTGTCCCATCTTCCTCTACAAAAGTCCACAGCTGTTCAATGTCTAACCCCACTAAATTTGCATCCACTTCTGGTCTTGGAGGTTGCATTCTCTCATACCTATCAGAAATCCCTTGACCCTCCAAATCATCTCTCATTTTTATGGCTTCAGAAATTAAACTCTCCTTTTCTTGTTCATATCGCTTATCTAACTCATCAATGTCTGAAGTTTTGGTGCCCAATTGCTTTGTGATCTTACGTGAAGGAAGAGTCATTGGCGGAACTTCTGGAACACCACGCTTATTTTGCTGTGGAATAATTCTGTCTATCAAATGACTAAGAAGCTGGTCAGGAGTGTAGTCCACACCATTTTTTGACCATGGGTGATGTAGGTCCTTCCATCCAAAGCCAATAACTCGAATCCGAATCTGATCCTTTACTGCTTCCAACTTTGCTGCATGACTGTTTAATTTCTTAAATGCAGCTTTAGCATCTTTCTTGCTTTTCCAACATGCTTGTGAGTGGAACATATCCATGTACGTTAAAGCATTAGCATACTCCAATTGAACAGCCAGCATCTTCTTCCTCCGTAGTTTGTCTTGACGTGTCCTCTTGCTGTCTCGCTGCTTGTCTAAAGATATCTTCTCTGACTTTCTAACTGCCGGCGCTACATTCAGAGCAAATTGCAGCAACGACTGTCGCATCTCATTAGAAAGTTGATGATATGCACCATCATGGGAACTATCTTCAATCTTGCGAGTGAAATCTTTGTTCATGCGAGCATGGCCGACCGCTGAAGCATGAATCCCAAGCAAACGGCCAAATGATTGCAACTGATGTGTCAACGAAGCAAACGGGCTCTCTGCAGGATCATTTGTTGCCATCTTGCCCAGGAAGGCATGATGTTCTTTGTCTGTGGTCTGACCCCAGCTAAACTTGCCTTCAACACTTGTCAAATAGTTTGAAGTAGCTTTTCTTGGATCATGCAGCTCATTTAGAATTGTTTCTGCTACCTCAGAAGCCATCAATTTTACAATTTCTGTAGTTTCAGTGTTTTCTCTGCGTGTGGGATAGAATATTTCTGCATTTAGTTTGTCAAATGGTAACACTTTTGACCCATCAACTGCAGGAGTCTGCTTGACTTCATATTGGTAGGACATAGCTTCCTCTAATGGTTCAAGAGGTACCTCTTTGCCTTCATCATCAGTGTGAATCTTGGAAAATATAGAGTTCATGAATGCCTCCTCCAAGTACAAAGACCCATTATCTTTGATTTGAATTAGGGCAGCCTCTAATGCATCAAGAGCTTTGCCCATTGATCGTACAGACCAGTCAAAACCACATTGTCCTAAGAAGTGTGTGTTCCCTGAGAGCCATCGTAAGGGCATGACAATTTTGAAGAAAAGAATAGCCATAACACGACACAGGGCAACCATTTCTACTGAAGTCAAAGCAATGAACAGGTTTTCCTGTAAAATATTGTCCTTATGAGTCCAAAGGCATTCGTCTAGAAATTCAATGTAATATCTGTGTAAAATAATAAATGTGAGAGTAATATATTCAGTCTACATTCATTAAAGCAGATATCTCACCTACGATTCCAGTATACCGCAGCAGCACCCTCAGCTGCCAAATCCTGCCTTGATCCTGCAGTTCGCTCAACCGGAACCAGCAATGCCCCGGGGTGATTCTGTTTCAACCAATGCAAAAACATATCTCCGTGTCCTTTTGGGTAATTAGCAGGGAGACTAAACTCTTTGTCAATTGCACGCAAAACTGCTTCAAACATTGTTGACACTCGGTATCTAAAATCAATGGCTTCCAAGTCGCTTGCTAAAATTTCATTGAGGTAAGAAGACAAACGTTTGGTGACAGCCCCAATCCAAACATTCCGCATGTGGTTGTGACAATCTTGAGTGTAGACATTAATCTGCGTGTCGTCAGGATTTCCACCACAGTCTCCAATCTTTTGACCAACTGCTTGTGTCACTGCATCTTTGATGAGAGAGCTCAATAATCTTGCTGAATTGCAAGTATCAGTAGTGATAATGCCATCCTGAAGTTTAGACAGATGAATTGCTTCTGCTGATGGAATGTCATGGTTAGTGTCAAACATAGACTCGTGAACAACAATCCACTGATCTAATAGAGATGCTTTCTCCTTTAGAGTCTCCACTATAGATCTGCAAATCGTTTCAGATTTTTCATCCTCAGGAAAAATGCAACTTGATAGTAATAAGGGTCTGAAGGAGAACTGCGGTTAGACAATTAAAATACATCAAAGAAATGAAAGTTTTCAAAACTCACTTAAACAAATCATCTTCTTCAATGCTTATAACTAAGTTTTGGAAGGCAACCTGCCTTCGGGAAGTGCCATCAGTGAAAAGTTGTTCCCACTTATCTGCTTTAGCAATCCTATAAGTTGCAAGTGTCTGGACAATAACCAGTAATACTGTCCGTGCACGGCGTATGGTCCAAATGCTTGGCAGTTCACGAATCTGAGTTGTTGGTGAGAAGATCTTGATCATGGTAACAATATTGTTGTTTATGCATGATGGTGGAGTTCCATTCACAATTTGTTCAAGAATAAGCTCCCATACATAAAGAGGCCAGCAAAGATTGCCCCTGTTTCCTTCGCGAACCTTGCCAAACACCTTAATAGGCACAGCAGCATTTGCCTCCTTGAGTTCTTTCAAAACTGTATCCAATTTCTCTTCAAGAGCAATTATTTCATCATGCTGGATGGCAAGTTGTTGCTTGTATTGTAAGACCACTCTTCCCTGTGATTCAAACTGCACTGCAATTTCCTTTGACTGCTTTGTAGATAGATTTGACTGAAACACTGCTGATTTAGCTTCTTTCTCGGCATCAATTGTCCTGTTCAACAGAGAAGTGAATTTGTTTGATATCTCTGAGGTTTTACTTTTATGCTTCAGGATAGCCTTAGACAACTGCTGTCGCTCTCTCAAACGTGTATTCCTTGCCACATCCTTCATGAGCTGTGATTGGTCACCTATCAACTGCTCCTTCTCAAAAACAGCCTGTTTGCATTCATCACGAGCAATCATTGCATCCGTTCTATTGTTCAAAGGTAGGAAAGGATGAGAGTTAGAATTAGAGGTATGAATGTTGAATGAGTTCTCAAATGAAACATCCAACAGATAGATGACTCACATCAACGAGTCTACCTTAGCACAATATTCATCCTCTAGCCTTGCCACTTCCTTCTTTGACTCTGCACTGACATTTGACAGCTTCTTTTCCAGAGCACATACATGTTTTGTGTGTTCTCGCTCTGCTTTATATAAAACAGAGCGTTCTTGTAAGAGTTCTTGCTCATGTTTCTTCTCTAATGCCATGACCCTTCTGCTCGCTGTTTTCTTTACCTTTAGTAGTTCCTGTTGTGCTCTTTCTCTCCATGAAATCCAGCGGGCTGTCCTATCCTTTAAAATCTGTTCAGATTTTGCAGCAGCTGCTGTTGCCTTGGAGAGATCTGATTCAAGTCTCTTATTCTCTGTAGTCAAGACTTCATTTGTAGATTCTAATTCATTCACATTCAATGCAAGATCCTGCATTTGCTGCAGTTTTTTATTGACTTGACATTGGTATTGCAGTTTGTTTTGTAAAGTCTTCACTTTTGTTGATAAGTTAGCAGGTGGTACTGGTACTGAAGGACGTTCACTTGCTTGGCGAATGAAGGATGACTTGGGTGCATGAGGAAGAACTGTCTTTGAGTTACCACTCCTTCTCTTTCTTGAAAGTGATCTGTTCCTCCCATACTTTCTCTTTTTGCTGTGATTAGTTTTCTGTTATTATGTTCAAAGCAGAATGAGTGAGACATGATATGGAAGAAACAACACAGTAACAGTAATGAAGAACAGATGACTCACCCCTTGTTCTGGTGGATTGTTGTCTGTAGAAGATGTTGCATTGCCAACAGGAGCAAGGATTTCCTTTTGCTGATTGTCGTTTGAAAATGCACCACCAGTAAGAAATTCGTCCGTGCAGTCATTATGAGCCATTTGCCATAAAGGCTGAAGCTCTGATTCCGAAGGAGGTGCCTCTTCATCCATCGCACCTTCTCCAAGACGCTAGGTTGGACTAGGCTACTTCAGCAGTATTTCACTCCAGAAAACAGACCCTAT
>JALLPD010007451.1:0-12491 GCA_036940065.1 Cyclotella cf. meneghiniana
ATTTTTAAAATTTCAGACTTTTCAACATGTAAGACTTCTTGTTCAAACACAGTTGAATTTTTTGAAAAAGAACAATTTAAAATGTTGAACCAAATATTTGAACTATTGAATATTAAATTTTATCTCTTCATTCCCACTTCCCTCAAGTTCAAAATGCATGAGAAGGTAATGACTATGAAAGAAAGGACACAACTCCTTGACTTACAGTGCGTTTCACCCACAATATCTTGATTGTGAGCATGAATAATCACAACACACTAGTGTCATTTCACACCCAAGAGAACTACAACTAAGGCCAAGCTGAAGAGCCTTGTGATGAAGGTCTTTATTGTCAAGCAAGACCACTCAACTCTGAGCATCTAGACAGCCATGAGAGTTGCAACATTCACCAACCAGGAGGCTGAAGATCACGCCCTCTAACAACAAATTTGCTGCAGGGTTTCACCACCCACCAAGCAAATTTATGTCAACAAATCTCACACTTCATCAACTACATCTGTCCTCTCCACCACCAGTTCAGTTGCATCCCATCAAAAAAGCTAAGTCTCTCATCAATGCAGGCACAGCAGAAGCATGTCAATGATCTATCTCTCTGAATGAAATGAAGTAGTGCATACAAGATAGCAACATTGATTCATGAAGAACAATTGAAGAAGTTGGAAAATGAGAAGAAGCTATCAGTGAGCAAAGTCAGTGAGTTGGTAAATCAAGAATTTTGAGTTCATATCCACAAAAGAACAATGCAGTGTGAAGTGGCTATGGGAATACTCTTTGTATCTTTGTTGAAGCCAAGAATGAAAGAAAATTTCCGGTCATTAACTTTTCAACACCTGGTGAATGCTTTTGAGAGCTTTATTAAGATAAAGCAACTGAATGGACAAGGTGGAGACATATCTAACAATAAGCTAATTAAGTGTGTAATAGCAATATTAAATTAATGATTGATTGTCAACTACATTGAATCAACTTCTATTCTCAAACAAAGTAATGAGATATCTTGCAATAAATAACAAATAAAAGGAATCTCCCCTGCACAGGCAATGAACCTTGACAAACCAGGCAATGACAGCAAGAATTTCTGTCCTATTTTTTACTGTTGTTTCTTAGGATATTTTCCATCACCTTAGGTGATAGGGATCTTGGTAGACAGTAGGAGCTGATAAAGTGACAGATTACTAATAGTATTTCTAAAATGTCAAAGGAGGAGAGAAGTGTGTTGAAGCGTTAAGTTAGAGACCATGAAAGAGAAGAATGACTCACAGAAGGTAAATATCTGCCATGTTGAATTTGCATATGGAAATATCCAGTGAAGCACAAGATGAACAGCCATCCTTTGAAAAATTTGAAGAGGAACCAGTGAGACATTTGGATGAGGCAATGATGAAGAATGATTAGAGAATCAAATTTGTAAAAAAATTGGCTTATCATGAAATCTGCTATGTCATTTCCAGCACAGTGCTGATTTTTCATAACAAAAATGCTGTAGGAGAATCAAAGCTCACAAGTAGTACAGCTGACCATACAGAACCAAGTAGTCATATCATTGCAGGTGATGTCACAGTGGGGGCAGTGCTGGTGTATAGACAATACCTGATGTCATCTTGGTGTGGACGTAAAGATGTGTTGGGCAGCGGAAATGCTCATGGTGCATGGGAGTTGTGTTGCAATTTTTTAGTGCATAGATCCTAGTATGTTTTCTACGGATGACAAATTTTTGTGAATTAATTCAACTTAAACCGGTAGTGCAGATTACTATAAACTGCAGATGATCAGAGCTTTGACAGTAGAGAGCATTGGGCTATGTTTAACAAAATTTGGATAATGAATTTAAATCCCAAATTTTATTCAAGCAGTGTATGATTATTTCCTCCATGATGAGAGCAACATGCTGATGTGTGTGGCTCTACATAAATCTGTCTGGTTGCACAATTATGGCCAATGATGCCTACACACCTCAAACATAATGCTCTTACATACATTTTCTGTTTTTTTCTACACCACAACGTCAATGGAGCTTTATGTCCTCCATCCTCATTGCTGTATCATTATTGTGGATATTGTTACCCTGAAATAACAGGTGCTGCTGTGAGTTGCCTCCTTTTGGTTGTGGTAATATTGACATTGTTCTTATTAAAAGGCCTGATAGTGGAGTTTGAATGCTCCCCTGGTTATGCATGATGGTGTGAAATGAGTTTGCATGTTACATCATCAACCCTGACTGTTCTGATTGCTGCCATGTCATATTTGCTCTAGAGAATATCTTTCCTGTCTGAACAGTGACAAGTTTTGTGGCATACTTGTCAGTCTAGTCGATGTTTATACACCACACCATGAAAATATTACTGCACACCAGCTTTCCCATCACAATCATGGGTATGCTGTTGGTGCATATTCTAATGATAATATTGACCAATTAAACATTTGAATAGTAAATAAATACTTAATTTATGAATTTGGTTTGAAATCCATTTGTTTGCCTTTTTCCTCCAAGAATTCTTCCCAGTTTCCTCACAGATTGTCTTTTACTTCCCAATAATCTACTCATGGCCAACTTCTTTGTGGGCTCATTCACCACCCCATCAACAAATACACCTACATCAAACATCCCGTCCTCCCATTGCTCCATCATCTCCTTCTTGACATGGCAACTAACGATATATTCACTTGCTGACATCAGCAAGTGCAGAGTACAGCCACCATGAATGTGTTGAACCCTGATTTGGAGCCCCTGGATCTGATCTGGTTCAAATTATTCACATCATGTGAGCGGAGTAAGCATGCAGGATCAACAAGTGCACAATATCTGAACTCCTTGTGATTAACCCAGGAATAATAACTTGACCTAAGCCATTTCTACAAGTTATATTTTGTATAGACGGCCTGAAGCTCATGAAATGAATTTTTTATGAATTAAGTTGTTTGTTTCTAGAACATAATGATGAAGCAAATAGAAAACAATCTGTCTAGGACTCTACACAGTCTTATTACATTTGTACTAATGACACAAGAGATGCTTGTGTAGGTTTCTACTTGACTTGGTATGAAACTTCAGGCAGCCTGACTTTTTACAGAGAAATTTTTACAGAGAAGCTTTCCTGCTCTGGTCTTGCTTGATGGAGAAGGTTACTTAAATGTCGCTTCTCCTTGTCACAATGGTTTCTGTGAAACATTTCTCTTGTCACAATTGATTCTGTGAAAAATACCTACTAAGTATGTACTTCAAATATGATGTTTCTGAGAAACTAACATATTGTGGCTTTGCATACTACCTTTGTTCAAGACAAGGTGTGGAGGACCCATAAAGCTTCCAGGTGGAAGCTGATGGGATGTACCTAAATAAGGTGTATAATTGGCATATGTCATTAACCCCCACAATTGCAGAATTAGTGTGGCTTGCAGAAAAGTAAAACCTCAGTGAGGAAAAAAATCCAATTATGAGCCAGACTTGTAGAAAAACCATACATGTATCGATGAAAAGTGCAAGTTGCTGCTGACTTGTGGTATTTGCATTTATGTTTATGCTGTATTTTAAGTGTTAGTGCTTGTGGAGAGAAAGATTTGTGATGGTCATTTTTGCCAAAATTTGAGTACTCTCCTAACACAAGATATATGACTTACTTCTGCGTGAAATCCTAATTGTTTTATTGTATGAATTTTGTGATTGTCCAAGTATCACTTCTATACAGACATTTTTGTGCCAGGTAACATTCCTTTGTTTACTGAGCATTGCTTTCATGTACCATATGACCTTAACTTTTTACATGGATGTATTAAGGTTGGTTTGGTGTTGCCTGGTGGCTCCTATGGCTTGTTTTGTTCATGCAAGAGTGGAATGCTGAACTACAGTTCCCTCATTTTGATTGCAACACTACATGTAGGTAGTAGGCACTTGACATAGGCCTAGAATCTGCCTTACTTTGTACCCTATCCCAAATGGCAAGGACTCCTCAGGAAAAGGTCTCCATTGCCCCTGATCCCAGAGGTATGGACCCCCCATCACAAAAGTCCATAGCCCCAAACTAAATGAATGGCCCTTTCATAATTGATGGCAGAACTTTTTCAAAAGATTATTGTGGTTTGATTTTTTGTCATAATTGAATGAAGTCAAATGGCACATTTACACAAAAGAATCATATTTAAATCTAGTTTACAAGCATTATTGATGGCATAGATTTTTATCAAGAAGAATATGATTTGGTACATCTTCAACGTTGATATGATAAGTCACAAAACATAACATTATTTTTGTAACAGATTGTTTTTTCCTGTTAAATCAACTCTTACCTGAGAAAAATTAATGCAAAATACCCTCAAAAAGATTACAAGAGATCCAAAAATTAATTAAGATGTGAAAACAGCTGGGCCACACACCAACCAGGACAAATTGATTTAATGAGGCACCATCAACCCAAGCTAAAAGGTTTGTGAATTGTTGCATAAATTCTAAACTAAAAGCTCAAGAAGGCATACTAAAAGGTAATTGACCAGAAAAGGCATAATGCTGCAACAAATATGACAAATGAGAGTGACAAGGATTGTTGTTCTGAATCACCATATCAGTTTATTGTTAAAAAATTTTTCGCCTCCTGCTCATAGATTATTGCATGAATCTTGTGTGATAATGTGTGTGATGAAAAATATGGTAAGTGAATTGACAGAAAAAAGGTTATCCTACCATTTTGTTTGCCCCGTTTGCACTGCCCCTCTGCTTGTATGAGTTTGTGCTGGAAAAGGTAACGGTGATGATCAATCAGTCTGTTGGCTGAGGAATGAAGGATGGCAAGTAAGAAATTTACTTGAAAAATGTTAGACTTGTATGTGTGAAAACTCAATCAATGCACAATTGATGCTTACCTTTTCTTGGCTTCTCATGGGGGTGACAATGGTTTGTGGACGGAAGTGCAAAATTTGGCTAGCTTGAGGAGGTATGGCAGATCACAGGTTTGTGTGGCTCATAGAAATCAAATTGAAAATCATTAGTGAAAAAATAGTGTAAAATTGTGAAAATGAAATGGATTCTTACCGTTAATTAAATTGGAATCATTGCAGATATTGTGAGTTGGAGATTGTTGCTAAGTTATGAATTCCAATTTTGGGTTACTTTCAAAAAAGTCCATAATCAAAATGTGTTACTGGCTTCGTTCCAGAATTTCAGGACTCATAACCAGAACCAAAAACTGCTTTATCTATGTACAATCTAGGTGATGTCATATTACTATGACTCCTACTACTTGATGGGGACAGTAATATTACTGCTTTTTTGGCAGTAACCGGAATTCTGGCAGTAACCTCTAAGAAACTTAATGTGATTTATGGTAATTACTGTTGCCATGTTCACAAACAGCCATGTTACTTCAGTAACCAGTAATATTGGGGTAATCTTTCAGTTACTTTCCAGTAATATTTTAGTTAACTAACAGTAATTGCAGTAATTTAATTTATGGCACAATTTAATAACAAGTTAGGCTGGGCATAGTTGAGTTATTATATGAAACATTGAAAAAGTGAGATGCATTGAGGAGTGAGGGAGTTTGATGCTATTGAGAGGATAGTTTAATCGGAAAAAACTGCTGTGAAAAAATTTGGAAATAGTGAGGAAAAAATAAAAAACAAAAACAAATGCTTTGTAGCTGCCTCCTGTAGGCAATTCTTGGGGGAGGGGGATGACAGCATCAGGCACTAATTCCCTTTGTGAACTGAAAGAGAAAGGGTGATGAGTTATGAATAGTAACTCAATTGAAAAATGGTCAGAGAGAAAACTAGGTAATAGATAAGGAAAGAATAAACAATAGAAACACCCTTCCCATTGCTGCCTCCTGTAGGCAATTCTCAAGTTGGGGTATGCCGGTCACAACCTCTTATTCCCTCTGTGGGCTGAGTGAGAGAGGGAGCAGCCAAGGAAAGGGTAGAAATTTAATTGAAAAACAGTCAACAAAAACCTGCAGAACAGAGAGTAACAAATAACAATAAAAATGAAACTCACCATGGCTGTCTCCTGTAGGTTATTCTTGAGGGGGTGGTGGTGACAGCGGGCTCTCATTCTCTTTGTGGACTGACAAATCGAGAGAGGGCAACCGTTACAGGTAGCAATTTAATTGAAAAATGGTCAGTGAGAAAAATAAGGAATGGAGAGGAAAAAATAAAAACAGAAACACACTTACAATTGCTGGCTACTGTAGGTAATTCTCTAGGGGGGATGGAATTCACTGGCTTTTATTCCGTGTGTGGGCCAGTGAGAGAGGGCGGCGCAAAGGACAGGGCAGAAATATAATTGAAAAAAGGTCAATGAAGAAACTATGGAATGAAGAGCAAAAAATAAAAACAAAAAGAAACTCACCATTGCTGCCTCCTGTAGGCGATTCTTGAAGGGGCAATGGTGGCAGCAAGCTCTTATCTCTTTGTGGACTGATGGAGAGAGGGCAACAAGTTACGGGTAGCAATTTAATTGAAAAAAGATAGCAAGAATTGGGAATGGAGTCAACAAAAATGAAAAAACAAAAACAAACTCACTATTGCTGCCTTCTACTGACCATGCTTGAGGAGGGGATGGAGGCTGTGAGCTCTTTCCCTTGCTAGGGAGTGAAGGTGACAAGAGGAAGAGACAAGGTTGGAAAAAATCCCATTGTTGATGTATTGAGTACAAAATGAGATCTGGCCATGTCATTCTTTTTTGCCAGATACACGCACATATGGATACCTTGGTTTCAGTGAATGCTAATTAGGAAGTTACTGTATATCTTTTGATTGACTCACGCTCATTCTGATGTCACTTCTTTGATCTAAATATATAGCTACTACTCAAATTACTATGCAGAAAAATGGAACATCGGAACATGGTTGTGGTCTGATGGCCAGTAATTTCTGTCATAAGATAGAATTTGGTGGAAATCTGATCTGAATTTGTAACTTTTGCTGGCAGAGGCAGGGCACTTGTCACTCTGGGGGCTGAGCATGAAGGGAGGAGGTGGGCAGGTGTTGATGTTGTCCATAGCAGGAATGTGGCATGATGCTATATATGATGGTGCAAACATGCTTATTTTATTCTTTTTTGACACAAGAGCCTTCATGGAATAGTGAATAAATTTTTTAACAATTGAACTATCAATGATAATGGTGCACTGGGCATGCCAACAAGGTAGAGAATATGACTCCAGAAGGAATTTGGCTAAGTCTACATGGAACTTGTCAACCATTGTGCGGAGTGCTTGCCCAATTGTGTCATTTTTAAAGGATAAGATGGGGGTGTTGAATAAAGATGGTGTTGTAGCATATATCTGTTGTCCATCAATAATATAATAGCGACAAATTGAGTATGGTATGACTGGAACGACTGGTATGACCAGCACCACCGGTACAACCAGTACTGTTTGACAACCAGTGTTACCAGTACATATGTTTGTTGTGTTGTGTTTTTCTACCAGCACAATCATGTCCCTAGTAATTATATTTTATTTACCAGAACATATAGGGTAAAATAGACCTAAAATGGGAGGTTAATTAAAATGACCTTACTTAATGATAACTTCTTATCATATACAACATAACCAATAAATATGATACAATTGTGTCATACTGGGGATGTATCGGAGTGAAAATTTGACATCTCTGTGGAGATTCCAATAATTCTTGGCTGACAGATGTTCAAATTTTCTCACTTTCTGTTTGAGACAGCATCAGAATAATATAGAACAATTGTATCTGTTTTTCGCAAGTTAAAAAAAGTGACCAAAATTTCGATTTTGGGAATTTCGTGGGAGTCATGAACTGGAAGCAAGGCTACCCACAAGAAAACTAGTGTGTGCATCACACACATTGGTTTATATGCTTCACAGGTCATGAGAACAATTTCTTGAAGTTAAAACTGCAAAGACACATGAGATCAGCACATATCGCTGAAATGAAAAGTTGGAATATCATTGTTAGTGACCAAAAAACTACATGCATTGTTTTGAATTATTTTTTGTTGGTTAATCATTATGTTCTCATGCTTTTAGTGGATTTTAGAAGCATGATGGACAGCAGTGATGGGACAGGAACATTTGCACAGTAGTGGCAGGATGGTAGCAGTGGGACAGTAGTGGTGGGATGGTAGCAGTGGGATGGTAGCAGTGGGATGGTAGCAGTGGGATGGTAGCAGTAGGATGGTAGCGTTGGGATGGTAGTGGTAAGATGGTAGTGGCAGGATGGTATCAGTGGGACAGTAGTGTCAGGATGGTAGTGTTGGAATAGTAGCATTGGGAGAGTAGCATCAGGACAGCAGCATTGGGATGGAAGCATTGGGATGGAAGCATTGGGATGGAAGCATTGGGACTGTAGCATTGGGATGGTAGCATGGGAATGCTAGTGTGGGAATGCTAGTGTGAGTATACAAGCATGTGGCAATGGTGATGGCATTACTGCCATTCTGCAGCTCTAGTGTTGGCTATGTTGCTGTGGTGTTTGTGTGTTGTTGCTATGTCATTGATAATTACACTGTGGTGTCAGCATTGCTGTTGTAATGATGGTGCTGATGTGATGTTTGTGTTGCTACTCTGATGTTGGTGCTTCAGTTGTGGCAATTGTACTGCTGCAACATTGGTGTTGGCACAACTGGGGTAGTATTGGTGCTAATGCTGTGTTGTTGGTTGCTAATGTGGCACCATTACTGTGTTGTTGGTTGCTGCTGTGGTGCCGTGGTGCTGTTATGGCCTTAGCACTGATATGTTGCTGCCGTGGCTGCTATTGTATTGTGGCAATAGTATTGATGCTGCTGCCATAGCTTGGATCGAGCTTTGGAGGTCATTCTTTAGTTTCAGGGATGCTGTTGCACTTCAGGTAACCTGTTAGATTGACATTGTGCTGTGATTCCAGTATTCGCATTTGTTTGATTAAGCTAGAATTTTTAATTTGACATTGCATGTTCATCAACTGCAATATATTTTTTATTTCAATCTGTGACTTCTTTTTATTTTTACTGATCTTTTATTTTTGCTTACTAATTATTTAACACGGTAGGTGCAATGATCATATTGTCAACACAACAAACGTGAGATGATGAAGGTTTTATCCTAGAGCTATTTTGCCTATGTTTGGGATTTTGCTTGCTGAGTGGATGTTTGAATGTAGCATACTGGTGGTGGTTAATGGTAACAGCTGGGAGAAATGTGACAATCTGCTTGCTCAAGAGAAAGTTGATGAGGAAAAGCCATGACCATGGTGTTTTGATGATGTTTTTTGAAATGATTGCATGGTGTTTCTTATCCTGGGAAATTAAAAATGCAATATTCTCCTGTCATGGTTTTTCCAAGCTTCAGTGGTGGTTGTGTGACAGCACTTGCAATGTTGTGATGTGTTAGCAGCTTTGCTTCTCTTGATTGATGAAATATTGGGGAGAATTGTTCTGGTAGAAGTAAAATGGCACTATTGAGTCAGATTTCTGATAGTTTGCAATTATTGTGTTGGATGTGGTAATAGTATTACAATGTTTCCAGGCAGTGTTGTGCAGTGGTGATTTCTGTGACTATGGCACATTTTCAAATACAATATCCTTGGGTGGTGGTCACTTGTACTGATTTAGCTGATGTAGTGGTGTTTTTTCAGTGGGCAGCAACTTACTTGTGCCAATTTTGCTGTTGCATGGTGTTTCTGTGGTTAGTGCAACTTTTGATGTTGTGTTGTTGGACAAAAAAACAATTTTTCTGTTTGGCACTGATATTGCTTGTACAATGATGATTTCTGTGATATGATAACATTTCTTGATCAATTTTGTTGAGTATTGGTTTCTTATTGTGAAGTTGGTTTTGCAGTGGTGTTTCAACCGCTGGGGGAATTCAACATGCAATAGTTTTCTGTGCTGATCTCCTCTATGCTTCAATTGTGGTGGCAGTAGTGACGATGATGATGGTGGTGGTGGTGAGACATTACTTGCAATATTTTTGAGTGGTTTGGTAGTAGTTTTAGTGGTATTGGGGATTGGGAGCATTGTTATGGTAGTAGTGCAATGGCAGTATTGAGTCAAATTGGTTGCAGGTTGTGATTGTTTTGTCAAGCAGTGGAATTACTAACATAATGTTGCTGTATGGTGATGTGCAATGGTGTTTCCTATGAGTGTGGAAATTTTTCAAAAAACAATTTCCTTGGGTGGTGGGTTGTTCGTTGTGAAGGTGCTATTGCAGTAGTGATTCTTCATGCTTCAGTGGTAATGGTAGTGGTGATGGTGCTATGACATTACTTGCAACATTATTGTGTGGGATGGTTGTGGCTTTGTTTATCTACATTGATGATGTTGGAGATAGGAAACAATGCTCTTGCAAAAGTGCAATGGCACTATTGAGTCAGATTGGTGTAGTTTCTGATTGTTCTGTTCAGCGGTGGAATTACTAATACAATATTGCTGTATGGTGTTGTGCAACAGTGTTTTCTTTGACTGTGGCAACTTTTCAAAAACAATTTCCTTGGGTAGTGGGTTGCTCATTGTGAAGTTGCTATGCAGTGGTGTTTCATTGGCTGGGGGGGAATCAGCATACAATATTCTTCTGTGTTGGTCACTTCCATGCTTCAGTGGTGTTGATGATGGTGTTGGTGGTGGGGTGAAATACTTGCAACATTATTGTGTGGTGTGGTGATAGCTTTGATAATCTTTAATGATGATGTTGGAGATTGGGGACATTTGTTTCATAGCATTGCAATGGTATTATTGACTATTAAGTCAGATTTGGGGTATTTTGTGGCGGCTATGTCAAGCGGTGGAATTACTATTACATGTTGCTGTGTGGTGGTGCACAATGATATTTTCTCTGACTGTGGCAACTTTTCAAAAACAATTTCCTTGGATGGTGGGTTGTTCATTGTTTACGTGTTATTGCAGTGGTGTTTCATCTGCTGGGGGGATTCAAAATGAATTATTCTTCTATGGCGGTCTCTTCAATACTCCAGTGCCAGTGATCGTGAGGGGGTGATTGTGGTAGTGGTAGTGGTAGTGGTGTGTCATTACTTGCAATATCAACATCCAATATTCTTCTGTGGTTGTCTCCTCCATGCTTCAGTGGTGGTGGTGATTATGGTAGTGATAATGGTGCGACATCACTGCAAAATTGCTGCATGGTGTGATGGTAGCTTTGTTTATTTTTATTGTTGGTGTTGGTGATTGCAGGAATTGCCCCCATATGTTTTGCCTTGAATCTTGTATTCCAATGTGGGGTATACTGGATTATCTGTTGTATTTTCATTGTCATCTTTTTGAAGTATAATGTCTGGGTTTGGGCACTCATTTGGTGGGGTAACATGTGATGTGGGACTCCTAGACACATGCCCTCCAATATTTCATATGAATTAATAATAATATTATTATTATAAACTGCTACATGTCTCTCAATTAATTATTGATAAACTGCAAAACAGGTAGTAAGGCATATTTTACTATCAGTCACCATTAAATGTTATTATAAGGTAAAAAGATAATCTCTATAAGGTCATAACAAGGTAAACACACATTGTTTAAACTACCTATACATCTCAAACATGAAAAAAACTGACCGAAGGAGAAGAAGGCTATCATTTTTATTATGCCCCCTCTTTTTTGTGCCAAGTTACTTTGGTAGTAGTGAGATTTCTACCATCCCGTCCACCCACCGCCCACCTATATGTCAAGCCAACCATGGTAAACCTTTGAAAGCTTATGAATTGGCAACTTCTGGTTTGAGAGCTTTCAGTTTGGCGGCTTCTGGCTCGGCGGCTTCCAGATTGGTGGCTTTTCAGTGTAGCTGTGCTGGTTGATGGTTTTGGGTTTGGTGGTGGCTGGTTCCATGGTTTTTTCTGCAGCTGGTTGGTGGCATCAGGTTTTGCAGTGGCGGGTTTGGCAGCAGGGGGTTCTGAGGTGTTGGGTTTGGCAGCATCAGGTTTGGCAGCTGTCAATTTCAAGCAGCATCAGATACATCATCCTGACTATTCCTAGGTAATCAGTTTCTTTTATTTAATGTAAAACTAAATTAGTTTGCATACTAAAAACTTTTCACATGCTTTCCCATCACAGAACATAAAAGCCATGAGTTGGTCCAGTGTTGCTTTTTGGCAGATGCAACAATCTGCTGAAGTTGTGCTTGATCAATGCACACTGCAGCAAGTTGCCGCAACCAAAACAGTGCTCACCACATGTTTGTCCATTTTCAGTTTCACAATACTGACAATTGGAGCAACATGTTCTGGCAGTGAGAGATTGAAACAGCATTTTTATTGTGTAGACAAAACAGAAGGAAATACCATACAATATGTACACCTACCAAAAATAAGTCAAGTGATGTGGCGTGATATGTGGTGAGTCATTCAACAACTAGCCATAACTTTTGAATGAAGACAAATTAGGGCAAGCCAAGCAAATGGGCATGTTGGTCATGCAATGGAGAAGCTATTCAAATTGATTTAGGAAAAACGCACTTTAAAGGGCTCCAAAACAAAAATGTTTGTAAAATTGATGAGATTTTGTAAAGTGTGGCCTTCTCTAGTGTGTGGCCTAC
>JALLPD010007495.1:0-11009 GCA_036940065.1 Cyclotella cf. meneghiniana
TAAATTTGTGACCATTTTAGGAAACTGACCAATTGTGACCACAATAATTGTAAACTGCAAAAAGGTGTGAATGCACACACAAAATAAAACAAAACAAGGAATAGATAACATTGAGGGAAAAAATATGGTGTGCATATGTCAAAGCACAAGGGTTGTGTGGAGAGAGGGAATATGGTTGACCAGTTTGTCTATCTTAGTCAAATCATGGTGCAACTCTCATAATATTCAATCTTTTGGATTTAGTTCCATGTTGAACCCTTACTGTGCCATTTGTATGACATGATTGTCCAAGAATATGTTCATCCTTGCTTCCAGTTTTGTGAAGGATACCATCTTTTCACAGCAGTACTTTATTACTGGGTTGATAATCCCAGTTCACAAGGGCATTGATTTCCCTTTCTGTTTTTCTTCTTGTTTGTTAGTTTTTGTCTGTATTCCACTATTTTCGACCAGTCAACCAAGAATGGGACATCAAACAATATGTCCTGTCCAAAACTTGCTGCACTGGTAAGGTTGTAAGTACTGTGTGATAGGTTGAGCAAATGCCTATGCTGCATTGGTGAGAAAGTCAGCAATGTCACTCTCAGCAATTGTGTCATCCATGTCAATTTTGGCTTTGTGGAGCATAGCCATGATTGTTTGATGCATGTGCTCAAGAAGTGCATTCGCTTTTGGCTTTTTGACACTGGTTGGCTTACAATTCAGATCATGTGACTCACAGAGGGTCTCAAAGGAAAGATTGAATTCACTTCCGTTGTCATAGATAATGTATTGGCTACATAGTTAATGGCTACACCAGGTCCTGCTCGCTATTGTGTCTGCTGAAGCTGACAGCTTGTGAAAGTAACATTGTATTGTTTGGATATGTGTGTCCTTGCCCTTTTGCCTCAATAAACTCATAGGTATATCAAGCTCAGATAGCTGTGATACCAGCAGCTTGACAATTTCAAACCAGCTAGTTACTGGGTTGGTCATTGTGACACACATAAAGTCAATTTGTGTCTTGTTCTTGCCCTTGAGGGTGTATGGTCCTATAAGGTCCACACATAATGACTCCAACTGGTTGGTGATTGCAGTTTTTCATGCACTTTCCCATATTTGTGCTGTCTGCGCTTGTTTACCTGGCAACTGTGACACTTTTTTACATGCAATTGGAATGTCATTCTGAGACCTTTCCAATACATTGATGGACAAAGAGTTTCTTCAAAATGCTTGGTCCTGGGGTGCTGTAATGGTGGAACCTAGCTACTGCATGGTGTTGAAGGCTTTTTGGAATACTCATTTTGCCATCTTTATGGAGTACTTGTATGTTTTTGACCAGCTGGGTGGAAAAGCCTTCCTTGTCATATGTTTTGTAAGATCTTGGTCCTGTTGTTGTGCCTCCACTATCTCTCTGGTTGTGAGCGAATAGATGGAGTCCTCTTAGTTTCGACTGACAAGCACAAGGTTCATGGATTCCTTGGTGTTTGCCACAAGTCATTATGCTCTTGTGCTGAGTTGTGTGGTACCACCAGCATTGTGCAAAAGTCATCTAGGTTGACCTGTCATTTGTGAAGGAACATAGTCCAGTAATGAAATTGTGTCTTCAACAGTATTGTGGATGCCCTTGATGTACATCATGGTAGGGTCATATTCTTCTAAGAGTAATCTCAAGCAATACAGTAGATCAGAGGTCAGGCCCAGAGCACTAAGTAATGAATTCCAATTTTTGGATACTGTAAAAAAGTCCAGAATCAGAATATGTTACTGGTTCCAGACTAGAATTCCGGGACTCATAACCAGAACCAAAAAAATTCCCTCATCTAGGTATGATCTAGGTGATGTCAAATTACTAGGACTCCTACTGCTTGGTCTAAACAGTAATATTACGTCCATATAGGTAAATCGTGCAACAGTACGTGCAACCGGGCATCAACACGGTGCATGAGCTTGCTTTTTTGATAACATTTTTCCTACAAGTACGTACCTATAATTTGAAATTTACCTCACCCTGACATGTCCTACAAAAAACTTTACGCATGTAAAGGCCTAGCTAAAACAGAAAAAAGCTACCAAGGGGGGAAAAATCACTGACTTTTCCATAAAATAAATAAATAATTTCATGTTATTTTTGAATAGATAAAATAACGTATAGACAAAAAATTTGTTAGAAACTTACATCAATTAAAGCAATTATTGGATACAAAAAAACAGTACCAATAAAAATAAGACATAGACACTAAATTTAGGGTAGCTCCAGACCAGTGCTTATAACACTGAGTTGTAGGATTGTTGCAGGAATGGTCACCGTTGTAGCCTAGAGGGTAGGAGTAGGATTAGGTCTAGGTAAAATGAAAAGAAGCTTAGGACAAAAGCATTTCACTGACATTTCCCCAATTGAAAAAATATTTTCAAATTTATTCTTTTTAATCATCTTATTATTTATGACATCAGAATAAAGAATGACTACTGTAAATGAATTAATTAAATAATCAACAAATTCATAACATAATTCAACAATGTTTTATTCCTTTATTCCATTATTTATGCATTCATTCATTAATAATATTAATTATTTCATCTAATAACTTGATAGGAGGAACAATACACCCTTTCCCAACCCAATGACTCAACATCACCACACCAACAAGTACTCCTCCATCTGCAATGTCACTCACAGTGCCCCACCCCAAAAGTTATTAAACAACACTGGGCCTCATTTGTGGCAAACCTGTCTGAAGGAATACCACTCAAAGATTTGATATACCTCAATGGTAATAAAATTGGTCTTGATCAACTCAACATTGCCTAAAGCCGGCCGCTTAACCTGAGAAATTGATTCTCAGTTTGATCACCCCTTGGTAGGGAGATGAATGTCTCAACCTACATTTCCAAAACATAGGATTATAATCCCCTTTATTTTTTCAAGTGTAGCCTGGATATGACTCACCATCTCATTTTGCTACCCTTTCAAAATAAAGCCATCCAGACTAAAAGGATTTTTTCCTTGGAAACTGTTTGACTGGGAATTTTATCACGATTTCCTCCTGTGTGTTTTCTCCTCCAATCAAGTAATTATAATAAATAATTAACATTGTTAATCAATCAATGCACAAATAATTGAATAAAGGAATAAAAAGATGATGAATTAAGATATGAAGTGATTTATTAATTATTTAATTCATTAACTGTAGTATTTCTTTATTATGATTTCAGAAATAATAAGATGATTAAAAAGAATAAATTGAAGCAAAAATTGTATGAATGATATCTTTTTAAAATCTTGATTAGGTAGTACCTTGTGTGTGCACATTAGCTGTTTTTGCAGTGTGCATAATTTTTTAATGATTTTATTTTTGCCACAAGATTCTATGAGCTTGCTAGGTTGCATGGGCTGAAGTCATGCAGCACCTTATGATACCATGGTACCAGAAAAATTGTGCCCACAAGTGTAGTTATTACATTGACATAGATAGGAATCAATAAAAAATTGCAATATCTGAAGATTTTTCTGAGAGACCTACACTTACACTGAGGTTACTACTATGGGAAAATCTTGGAGGAAGAATTTTCAGCATCGGTTGCAAACTTCCTATAACACTATGGTATGCTTTTTTTCTATGGGACAGTCCACCATCATAGCTCTTTATGATAACTGGTGTTACTGTAAAATGCGGTGTGGAAGACACACCCTTGCGATAGACACACTTTACAAAATCTCAGCATGTTTATGGATTTTCTTTTTTGAGCCCTTAAACCCCTCATTTTTGCCTAAATGCATTGGGAATAGATTCACTTTTTAGAAACCAATCTGCCAATATGCTGCGCTCCCCTTATTTTCTCTTGGTTCAAAAGTTATCGCTGATTGTCACATTAGTCACTACACATCACCTTGCTTTTTTTAATTGGCCTACATATTTACATAGTAATTTTTCTGCTCCTCAATAATAATGATGATTCCTTTGCTCCCACCACCGGAAGGAGTCATTCCAATTATTGGTATTGCCACCACATCAAATGGGGAAAAATTTGATATGCACCCCTTTGGTTGTGGGAATGAGCTACTTTTGGCTAGGCCGGCACATGGTTGTGGTGTATTGTTGTGACTCCGGAAATGGGACCAGACAAACTTGTTGTTTTTTTGTTCTCCGTGATGGCAGCAACCGATGTCAGGTAGGATTCACACCCCAAGAGCATTCAGTTGGTGCTTGTGGAGACTCTTTGGATGGTGCAATAGTTTGGATTTTTGAGGTGTGTACACCTGATCATCCAAACTCTCACTGCTGTGCCCTGTATTACAGGGACTATGGATACATACTTGCAGAAAAGGAGTGAGGTTTTGATACTTTTTCTTGAATTTAATCAACACAATTAATGCTAAATTAATAATTAAACAAAGATTAAATTGTAGTAACTTATAATTTCAATTGATAACCCATTCCTCCCTCTCTTTTTCCCATGCATTCTTGTATATTTCTTGATTGATTGTCCAGTAAACTTCAGACACACAAGTTGCAATCATTTTGCAAGAAGGTGTTGCTACATCCCACCCATTGCCCCTACCTCTTTATAGATCCAATCTTCCCATAGGTTCTTGTTTGTTTTTTCAAAGATGTATTGACCCCAACATTGATGGGTTGGCATTAGTAAGTGCACCCGCTGGGGATGTACTGCACTTTGATGCGAAAACCCTGGATTGTTTCAACTAGAGGTCACATCATGTGGACACAAAAAGAGTCCAAGATGAGGAGGGGTACCACCGTAGGAGGTAGCATGTTCTTCCATGACATCAGGCACACTTCAATCCACTTCATCATCAAGGGTTCATCCATCCATGCTTTCTTCTGCATGGCATAGCAACATATCTCTGGAAAGGTTGGTAGCCCTTTGCTTGCAATTCTACCATTTTGCTCACCTTTGAAAATTAGAGACGGGGCAATAGATCGCCGTTCATTGCTACCATGGCCGCTAGCATTGCCCTCTTTGTGTCTAATATAGATGCTCTGATATGGATTGTATGCATTCCTTTTTGGACCTCGTGCAGTTTGCTTGATAGGTGAAAGGAATAGGAGTCTGGTCCATGTTCAAGACATTGTTCAGATTCATATTTTGTACTTTCTGTCTCATGAATCCATGAATTCATGAGATGATGCCTCTGACATTTTATTATTTGTTTTTTCTCCCACATGAGTGCCAACATGATGGGTTAAACCAATGTGATGGAGGAAATGTTGGACAACTTTGTTTCTTAAAACCTGGTGAGTCCTCCCTTGAAAATTGGGTGCAATCTTTTCTGCAAACTTCCTCACCATCCCCGCTTTCACCTGAATTCCTTGCTCATGGAATTCAAAGAGAAATTGCAACTATTCAGGCTCATGTGATGAAAGCATACCCAGCCTGCCTGGATGCAAAGTCTGGAGATGCCCATGTAACACATTTTTCAATGAGGCCACGGGCACAACACTGACAACTGACATGTTAGTGCTGTCTACTGTTTCCCCAGTGTCTGATGTGCTGCCTGATGTCTCACCTTGTGTATTTCACTCTCCTTCCAGAAGACATGTCCACCTGAAAAAAAGATGACGATCAATGTTAAGATGCCTGCACGCAGAAGCAATGTTCGAAGCTTGTTGATTGGCTACCATTGCCCAAATAGCATGAACAGTTGACCCCATTGTGTTTAAGGGTGTAGGACTTGCACTGATACTCACGGATACCAATTATTGCAGATGTTACCATTTGTAAAGTATTAAAATATTTGAATTATAATTTATCTGTCTGTAGATTGGTAAACAAATATTTGGTGCATCTGCCCGGAATCATCAACAAAGTGAACAAGTGAATGAACAAGGCACGAATTCTGACTAATACTCTTTTTTAGAGCATGCAATTACATTACAACACATTGGATGAACATGCAATGATAGAGAGGAAAAGGTGGCAATTGTTTGGTTTGGAGTCCAGGGGTGCTTATATGAGAGGTGAGGTTGGCAATGGATAGCACGACATAAAGGTGGGCGGTGAGTGGGCAGGATGGTAGAAAGCCTCCTACTAATGAAATAAATTGGCACCAACAACAGGGGGCATAACAATAATGATAGAAGTATGGTAGTATCTACCATTACTTTTTTGTATAGATGTCTTGATTTCACTAGCTTTAAAAATCCAAAAATGTGGTGCAATCTACACACTTTACAATATCTCAAGACATTTGTTGTGTCTATCGCACCGCATTTAATGGTAGAATGATTCTATGAGTTTTACAACATCTAAATTGTAATTAGGCTGTGATTTAGTTTTGCCAATAGTCCAATAGTGAATAGCATTTTCAGCAAATATTTGAATTTTTGTTGCTGTTTGCTATTGACTAAAACTTCAGATTGATTTGAACAATGTTAAAAACTTTAAGTTGTTAATTGTCCAACAGTGACATAGTGTCTTCAAAAAGTGCAAGAATAATTGATTTCAGTTACAATAAATCAATTTTTCCATCAGCTTTTGTCAAATTTCCAATGTTTTTCCTTTGAGAATTTAGGATGGATTCAGCATTGCTCTTGCTTGCCATCTTGATCTCATCTGGACTTTAACAAGTCTTAGTAAGCTGCTTGCAACATCAAATTGGCGATGCATATGACACAACTAACTGTTGCAGCAATGGTATAGTCGTGAGCCATCCTTGTTTGTGGAGGTTGTTAAATAAAGTTACGAATACAAATTAATGAATTAAAATATTTCATAAAATTAATAGTTAATTAATTCAGTTTCAAATTAGTCCTTTGATTAATATTTGATTAATCAATCAATTTAACATTCATAAATAAATTAATTAGTTAATTAATTACTGGATCTGCATTGCTGGGTTTTGCAGTGGCTCCGTTCTGAGCTTTCGGGTAACGCGGCTTCCGACTGTTGTGGTTCTTGGCTGCCAAATGTTGTGGTTCTTGGGGTAAATTCTAATTTGGTCCCCCTTTTGTCCCCAGTCCCCTGATTGTTCCCCATTCTTTCATGAAACTCACGTGCGCTCCCCCTAATGTTCCCTGTACCCTGATTGTTCCCCGTCTGTTCACGAAACTCACGTGCGCATGCTAATTCTTGCAATTGTCCGTTTGATCGTATGAGCGATCGTGCACACGATCGCACGATCATTTTGGTAGGTCCAGGGTTTGAACTCTGACCTTGCAGCACGATCTTTTTTCTGGGTCCAGGGTTCGATTCCCTGGCCCCGATCACCTGTTTCAGGCCCGTAGTATCTGTGGCCTATGTCACGTAATCGTAAAATAAAACAATTTTCCTATAGATAGATCCTGTCTACGTGTGAATCAGTACATTTTTTTGAATAATGTAAAAATTAAGCCGATTTCTAAGCATTTCAGTTAAACATGTTAACCTGTTAGTGTGAGTCGAAACACATTGACTGCAATTATTGCTCGAGAGAGGAAAAATTCACATGAGTAAATTATACATCAATTACTATATTAGGGTATATCCTCGGTATCTCAGTGCAAGGACAAGAGTACCTCTTGTGCCACTCATATACAACAGTGTCTACCATTGCAGCAATAATCCAAATGCTCTCTCGGGCAAAGTAATTACAATGCTTCACAAACTCCTCCTTCTCAGACCAGAACTTATCTACCATCCTTGCAAGCTCCACTGTGCAATCTTATATCCTTGAACATTTCTGTGGTAGAATCACCCTCTCAATGAACTGCTCCAGTACAATGGCATTCTTGGTATCCTTGTTAGCGATATCTTCTGAATGAGCAATCAACAAGGGTTGAGGTGAGCACAAATATGCCACACGTGCATCATTAGCAGCAAGCCTTGGATGGTAATGCTGCCAGATAGTCATGGCATGTCTAACACCTATCTCAGCCTCGTCAGTAGGCTCAGACGGCTCTGAAGTAAGTGATACATCATAATCATTTTCATACAGTAGTTGTAATTCATTATCATCATCATCATTTTCTGACAGCTCCTCCAAGAACTCCTCTTTGTCATCATCTTCTCTCACAACATCCTTCGTAAGAAGCCTTGAAGCTGTAGAATCCAGTTTATTCTCTGAATTGAACTCTGAAGAATAATAGAAGTGGTACATGAGGTAATATGCAGTCAACGAGCAGAAGAAACAAATCACTCACGCTTTAGCCACTGTTTATCAGCTTTAGATAATTTCAATTGGGACAGTTCCATGTTAGGCATAGTAGGGTCATGGAAATGCTTCATGACATTCTCCATCTGTGGCTCTAACAATCTATCTGCCTGACGAACATAATAGTACAATTTGTCCATCCCCCCAATCATTGTATCAGCTATTCTCAAAATCCGATAGATTGGATAGCAAGCCTGAATGAGTGCAAACAGTGTTTTCCAGAACTGGTTATTATTCAAGATGTCAACAATGAAAATGAACTTCTTGTATTCAACAAAAACCTGATCTCTAGTGCAGGCTTGAAGTGCAGCCTGAAGGCGAAGGACCCTCAGAAACTGCAGAACTTCTCCCGCCATGCGGCACTCTGAAGGACGGAGTAGGTTGATCTCCCTACCATTGTTGAACAACTTGGCGTACTTCCTAAACAATGCACGAGGCCCATGCCTAGTGGAACCAAAGACATCTCTCAGCTAAGAGTTGTTAGTTGAATGGAGTTGAAAGAAAAGTTAAAAACCATGAACCAGCTCTACTCACACATTTGCAGAATTTGGCAACCTCTCTAAAGCAAGGTAACTTGATAAACTTCTCAACAATCAAAGAAACTACATGCTCTGCACCATGTTCAACTGTGGCACTTGGACAATGTTGTCTCATGATCTCTCCTGCCTTCTGGACATTAGAAGCACCATCAAACATGATGGTTATGATGCATCGCTTGGCCAGGTTTTCTATCTTTGCAATCACTTTGAGCATCTCCGTGGCTATGTATTTAGCGTCCTTCTTACCGCCTTCCGACATATGGTTGGAACAATCTATAACATCTAGAACACATGCTGGATTTCCTGGAGAACAGGCTAAAATGTTGATGAGAGGTGTGGTTTTTATAGTGGCTCCATCACCATAAACAGAAATGCCATACAGTTCAACATCATCCAACAGCTTAGCAACCTCTTCCTCATAGTAACTATCATATGTTGCCTTGAGCAAAGAACCCCCTACCTCATACCGTGAAGGGGGTGAGTACTCACTGCCAGTATTCTGCACAAGCCTGGTGTACCTCTTGAATAGGAGACATTCCCCTATGTTGAATGGAAGTGAATTAGCCAAGCACCAGTGGGCAAATGCTACATTGGCAGCTCGGATTGATTCAGGATGACTGCGGGCTGTGGTAGTAAAAGAAGTTAAACGGTTAGTGATGGTGGTCTGGAATGTTGCCTTAGCCTTCTTGGATACTGTGGACCGAGCAGAGGAAGCAGTTGTTATGCTATTGGTGATGGGTGATTCTCCCGTCAAATTGATGGTGTCTTGAAGAGAACGCTTCCCCCTCACTTTGCTTTGTGCTGCATAACTTGTACCAATGTTTGAATCAGTCTTGTCAAGGCTTGTGTTGAGCTTGTTTATACGATGTTGCTTCTCAGCAGTCTTGCTAAACTTGGAACGATGAAGGTCAAGATATGACTCCTTGTAGCGAGAACCAATCATTCCAGAACATGCCTTGATGTCTTTCACAATACCCGTGACATGACCAAGGGCCTTTGTGGCATTGTACTCATACCACTCACCTTGGCAGTGGCAACAGCGCCACTTTGGTCTTCCAGATTCATCGTGGAACTTCTGGATCATATCTGAGTCCCAGATGGACGTTAATTCCAGGGGCTCCAATGGGAGCAAAGGTGGGGGAACCATTGGGTGAGCTGCAAAGATTTCATCCAGAGGCCTGGGGGTTAGATCTCCATCATTGTCATCACCATGACGATCAGGAGTGTGAGAAGGAGTAGGCATTTTAAGTCTGTATTGGCAGCGGCGGCTCTTGGTTTTGTCTGTGGGTTGAGATATGATGGATCCCGTGGTGGGTAGCATGGCAATTGAATTGGAAATAAATTAAAAAGTTAGCCCTGGGAAATACTTTGTAAAAAATAGGAGGAGGTGGAATTCTTACCTGCCCTTGTGGTCGCTGCTTCTCTCTGCTGTGGCAAAGGTGGCGTTGGCAGCAGCGGCTCTTGGTTGTGTCTGTGGGCTGAGATATGATGGATCCTGTGGTGGGTAGCATGGCAATTGAATTGGAAATAAATTAAAAAGTTAGCCTTGGGAAATACTTTGTAAAAAATAGGAGGAGGTGGAATTCTTACCTGCCCTTGCGGTCGCTGCTTCTCTCTGCTGTGGCAAAGGGGGTGTTGACAGTGGCGGCTCTTGGTTGTGTCTGTGGGCTGAGATATGATGGATCCTGTGGTGGGTGGCAGAGCAATTTAATTAAATAATAATAAAATGTTAGCTTTGGGAAATGTCTCGTGCATATGGAAGGAGGGGGAATTCTTACCTGCACTTGCAGTAGCTTTTTCTCTTTTTTATGACAAAGGTGGTATTGGAGGCGGCAGCTTTGGGTGGGGTCTGTGGGCCGAGATATGATGGATCCCATTAGTGGAGCATAGCAATTTAATTGAAAAGTAATAACAAATTAGCTGTGGGAAATGTCTCGTGCATATGGAAGGAGGCAGAATTCTTACCTCCACTCACCGTTGCTGCTTCTCTCTGCTCTGGCAAAGGTGACGTTGCTGGCAGCGGCTCTTGTTGTTATCTGTGGGACAACATATGATGGATCCCGTGGAAGGTGGTGTAGCAAATTAATTGAAAAATAATAAAAATTGAGATGTGGGAAATGGCTTGTAAAAATATAAAAGGAGGGGTAATTCTTACCTGCGCTTGCGGTCACTGTTTCTCTTTGTTATGTCAAAGATGGCATTGGTGGCAGGAGCTCTGGGTGGGGTCTGTGGGCCGAGATATCTTTGATCCCGTGGAGGGTGAGCTATGTAATTCAAAAAAGTAGAAAGTTAGCTGTAGGAAATGGCTATTAAAAATGGAAGGAGGGGGATTCTTACCT
>JALLPD010007524.1:0-10312 GCA_036940065.1 Cyclotella cf. meneghiniana
GAGGCCGTAAGGCCGTGTGCGCTGATAAACCTCAATAAGAAGTTACAGCTTACCCTACTGAGTACGGTTAGTCATTAAGTGAGTCCGTAAGGCCGATATTGGTCATGAATGTTTCATATGTAACATGTTTCATATGTACAATGTTTCGTATGAAACGACCATCCATCGATTATTGTTTTTTGAGAAAACAGGGTTATTAATGTAGTGGTACATGGTAAATTCAAGCTATATTTATTTTCCGTAGCTTGGTATATATATGTATTAGAGCACATATATAACATGAGATTTGAATTTGGTTTCCTGTTTACATTGTTTCTGAGCATGCATGATGAACATGCAACATGGTCTACCAGACTGATTATGTGTGAGTTCATGGGGGTGGGGGTGGAAACGACTTTCTCATCTTTTGTTATATATGTACTCTTATCCATATATAAAACACAGATATTTGAACAAACAAGAAACACGAAAATTCTTACACTTCCTAAGAATGTGTTAGGTTCATGTTACATATATAACATAACATAAATATAGCATCCTGCTCGACCAGCATTCCTACCGTTATGCATTTTTCTGACCACAATGATTGCTGAACTCATCCATAACGCCCCGACCCTCACGTTTTCGACATTCAAAGTTTGAGCAGCGCCTGCGACAATGGCGATTGACTGAGAATTTGTGTGCACTAGTGTTTCAACTTGACCCGGTAAGCTGGTGTTTTTTGACGTTGCCAATTATTGGTTGCGTAATCCGAGTGTTTAGTTTTGATTGCTGGGTACTTTCCAAGGACGACTTCTCTAGCGGAGCGCCTCACCACCCCGACTATTACTAAAGACAGATTTGTGATTGAAATGAAATAGATAACACGCTATAGTGCAACGGCATGCTGTACATTGATGGTTTTTTACTAATTCATCGTTTTGGTTGGATAATCAAATTGTTCTTTTTGATCATCGAATACGCAGGTCGGCCATTATGCGAACGAACTATGAAATTTGGAATCCATACACATCATCAAAAAAGGCACCATGTGATGAGATAACAACTCCAGGCCAACACAATCATATATTGACAATGCCTGAGATCACGCAGCTTGCAACAAGTTTGTCTAAATTTCTCATTAGAAACCCATACCTCACTCCAAAAAATGTGACACACCCTACTCCTATACCCTCGCTATCATACATGGCAGGTGGAGCAATGTCAGTGAGTGCATGAAATAGCTTCCCTCAAATTTGTATGTCTCTTGATGCATTTTTGGCTGACATCCACTCCTTATAATATTTTGAACGTAAGATGGAAGCAACTTCAGGGTACAGATGCAGTAGTGACACAGAGGTACGCACTTTAGATTTGATATGTGATACTTTTGTTAAGCTACTTTGAAGGACACATGCATTTGTTTCATATGTAACAAATAGACGCATTTTGGAGTGCCTTGCAAAAACACTATTGCCCATGTTGTGAGTTCATTGACTGAGACTTGGACAAGGAATACAGACGTTACTCACTTTTCTAACATGATGTGAAATCTGTGTAACATGAAAGGAAACATCACATACACAATATATGAACATTCAAAATATGACGGTGAGTGCGGGATATTTCACACACATGACTGTTACATATGTAACAATGGCAACTTTTGTGTTACATATGTAACATACAAGTATTGTTACATATGTAACAATTGATTTTTGTCACGAACACTTCACTCGCATTATGTTTCCAACTGTCCCTCTGTTGTTTTATATTAAATCCTTCTTTACTAACAAAATTTCGTCATTTATGTAACAGAAGACAACACCTCCCTTGACAAATACAAAGAGTGTTGACACAGAGGTAAGCATGTAGATGTGAGATCTGAGAATTTATTACTAAATTGAATCAGACATATATTGTTGCATATGTAACAAATAGGCCAGATACGGAATGCCGCACGAATTCCATTCCACCTGTGCAGTGAGTTTGTTTGATGGAACGTAAACTTTTCATATACATGTTACTCACGTTATATTATGATTTAAAAATGTGTATCATGAAAGGCAACATTCCATACATCTAACATAGACATTCAACACATGAAGGTGAGCGAATAAAAGTTTGCACTATTGACTGTTACATATATAATGACAACATTATTTGCATTACAAATGTAACATCAAAGCAATGTTATGTCACAATGGATTTTTGTCAAAAACTCTACACTGACATTACTTTTCCTCAACCAATCTCACTTTTCTACATACGTAACAAAAGACAACGCCCAGATGGACTGCCAAAATGAATTGTGGGATGAAAGCACTACCTAATGTATGTTAAATGGACTTTTTGGCTTCACATGTAACATTTACTGTTTTTGTCATAAGGACATGTCTCACGTTAAATTAGAAACTCACTCGACGTTTGTTGTATATGAAGCAGAACAAAAATATAGGGTTGTCTACGAGAGATATAATTTCAAGTGACGTCAGTAATATTCTTATCCAAGAGGTTGGTATTAGTGACATGCTTTGAAAAACATAGTTGCACTTTACTCACATTTGTGCTTCCAATTGTGACTATTATTTTCCAATGCAGACTCATGGATTGATTAACAAATGCGATTATGCCAAACAGACTCGCCTTATGTACGCAATTTACAGGTTTTGTGTTTTTATCCAATCAATGATATATATGAAACAAGAAAATATTTTGGTTACATATGTAACAGCAGCTGATGCACATTGGCAAGGAGAATGAAGTGACTACAAACTATATGCATATTGAACCACTGGTTCTACCAACTCAGCTACCTAGTGATTCTGAAGACAGTGACGGAGAACCTGGGATGAACGAAGATTGCATCTATAAAGAAGACTTTATATCCAAAAAAACTTTGGTTCCTGTACAAGAGGAAAAGGTATTGTGCATATATGGTAATGAAGCACAGATGGAGTCAAATGTTATGGAGGGAGTCAAGCAAAAGGTTAGACAATTTATATCATTCTGTGTCACATACATTATCCATCTTATAATTTTTTTCCAATTAAGAAAATGGTGCTTGATCAAGGCATTGAGGAAGGAAGGTGGCCAACAAAGTTATTTTATGGTCGGATGGGAGAATTAAAACATTCGTATTCTAGGATCGCAAAACCAAATGTAAAAAAGAAAAGTGCAAGGTATAGATGCAAGAGCTATCGCACTTACCAGTGCTCTGCAAAGTTGAAAATAGTAGAAGTAGGGGGACATGACGAATACATATTGACAGGGGAGCACACAAATGTGTGTAAAGCCAATAATGGGATCCTACCAGTGAATGAGGAACAGTCAGATAATCACACTGAAGCAAAAATTGTGGACATTGGTACTCAGTTCAAGAAGGCTTGTGCAGATCTTGCGCTAGATAAAATTTGGCTACAACCAATGAAAATATGGGAGTTAGTGAGGGATGAGATGGTTCCAAAATGCCCTCATGGCGTAGTTGTACCATCATCGGAGCAGGTAACATGAGTTATTTGCACATGCTGACATGATTATAAAGGTGTTTCATATACAACATGTTACATATGTGACAAACATTTGTGTCTTTTCAGTGCTGTGGGATTATTAGACGGGTGCGACACGATCAGTATGGAGAAGACAAATACTTAGCATTGGAACAGAAGTATGGTAATGCTAAGAGATCAGAGGCATTCTTGATGTTTTCTATATATTGGTGTGATGACGAGGGGCCTCAGAGAATTTTAGGATTCGCGTTAAACTCTCTCATCAAGTTGTTAAAGTACAAGAGCTTATTTCTTCATATTGATGCAACATTTAACGGAGCACCAAGAGGTTTCTATCAGGTCTTGATATTCTCTGTATTGGATCAGGGTACAAACTTGCATGTGCCAATATTTTATTGCCCAATGACTAGGAAGTCAGAAGAAGCATATAACTTGTTGTGGATGCACATTACAACATGTCTTGGTGAGTAAATTTGATAGAGCAGGACTTCAAGATGATGATATGATATAAACGCAATAGTTTGTTTAATCAAAACTGATTTTTTCATCATGTTGCAGGTGGTAGGGAAATTAGCGTACAGGGGGTCATGCATGACTTTGAAAGAGCACTGATTAACTCCGTTGGGAAGTGGTTCAAGTGTGAACATCACTTAGGTTGTTTCTTTCATTGGAAACAGGCCCTCCGCAAAAATATGGTTGATAAGGGTTTCACAACAGATGTGATTGCGTTAATTTTGCCGTTGTTTGATTTTTTGACGGTTATCAAGAAGGAGGACATGACTAAAGCGGTGGAATATATCAGGTCCAAGGTTCTTGATGATAAGAGAGTCAAGCGATGTCACAAAAAGCTGTTTGAGGAATATTTAGATGAATACTTCAGGAAAACATGGTTATCAAATGTGATGGTGGATATGTTCAATTACAATGATGGTGACGATTGGAGTAAGGAAATGCAAGTGTGGTAGTGATTATTTTTCATTGTTTGTATTCAGGTTTGTTAGCAACTAACTGTTTTCATGTCAACAACACATGTCGCCCTTTTGCTCCGCTTATGTGCAACAGCCATCAAAGGACAAATAATGTCATGGAACGTTATAACAGGGATTTTAATAAATTATTTGACACACCAAAACCGGGATTGTTTGTGTTCTGTGAAAGGGTGAGGGAGGAAGCGGCGCGTTGGGAGAAAAGGCATGATGATGCATTGAAGGGACGTTTCACCAATAGGCAGGGAAGAAAAGATATATCTTGGCCAGAAATACCTTTTGATTTTGATGAGTTTGAACCAAAAAAAGGGGAGTTCGGAGGCGGGCATAATAGCAAGGTGTGTAAAGAATACTGATTTTTGTATGTTACTGACTATTGTTAAAATGAGAATTCATTAAATGGATATTCTTTGTGTGACTATGTCATTTAATTTAGCATGGTCATGTGGAGATTGAATGGTAGGGATAGGAGTGTTTTCACAATTAACACAGGTAAGTGCATTACTGTCCTGGTACCCGGTGAAAAATTGTTATACATGTAACATCTTGTGCATTTATCGTATATATATGATAATGTGATCAAATTGTTTTGTTATGCATGCAGCAGAGGCCAATGTTTGGAATGCCAGCCAGAAACAATTGTGCTAAAAAAGGTAAGTATTTCTTGATACATGTGTGAAGTCGTTACATATATAATGCAAACAACGCCCAAGCAATGTTATATATGTAACAACTGAGTTTTGTGATATACTCACATTATGTTTCCAACTCTTTCTACGCTGTTATATATGAAACAGAACAATGAAAAAGGTGAGCAGGCTGTATTTTCACACACATTACTGTTACATATATGACAAATTCATTTGTCGCATTACTTATGTAACTCTCATGTAATGTTACATATGTAACAGCTGACTTTTGTCACATGTACCGGGGGGGACTATTTGTTGTGTGATGTGAGCAAAGGTGGGTGCAATACATTTTGTATGTTACATAATTAACAAAGACATTGTTTTTTGCGTTATGTATGTAACATCAAAGTAATGTTACATATGTAACAACTGATTTTTGTCCCATACTCACATTATTTTTTCAACTGTTTCTAAGCTGTTACATATGTAGCAAAAAATGAAAAAGGTGAGCAGGCTGAATTTTGCACACATTTCTGTTACATCTATGATGAAATCATTATGTTACATATGTAACAACTAAGTTTTGTGACATAATTGCCAGAGAAAATTTATGGAGGTATTTGTTTTCCGACTTGTTTTGGGGTGAAGAAGAGGGAGAGGGGTTTAATTTTTCTTTGCATAAAAGCTGATCATAGATGGTAAAAGTGTGGGTGTGGATGTTTTTTTTGGTGAAAGTTTGAGAGGAAAGAGAGGGGTTTTGTGGGGGCGTATTTTGTGAGGAATGTTTGATTAGTAAAATCACAATAATTTCTAAAGGAGGTAGTGATCGGCATCAATTCTAACTTAAAATAGGATAATTTTTGTGACCATTTGAGGAATGTGACCAATCGTGACCACAAAAGATCGAAACCTTTGACAAGCAGTTGTAACGTTAGATTCAGTAACATTTTGATGTAGCACAGTAATAGGTGGATTTAGAAAAAGTCCTTTACAGACCCTTCTCTCAACACATCCACCCAATAATGTCACCAAATTTCATGCCATCAACCCTGATGCCACCAAACCTGACATCACCAAACCCAATGCTACCGACCCAACACTACCAAACCCAACACCACCAATCCCAAGGTTGCAGAACCCAACTCCTCCTTACCTGAAACTGCCTAACCCAATGCCTCTAAAGCTGATGCAGCCCAAGCCGATGCAGCCCAACCTGATGCCACCTAACCCAATGCCTCAAAACCTGATGCCACCAAACCAAACAGTCCAACCTAATGCTGCCAAACCTGATGCCTCTAATCCCAATGCCATCAAACGACACAGTGCAATCTATTGTGCCCAAACCAGATGCCTCTAAACCTGCTAACAATGGTGCTGCTAATGATGGTGTCTCCTACAATGGTGCCACCTATGATGTCCTAGCCTATGATGGTGCCTCCAACAAAGGCACAGCACAGCATACATGATGGTACAGCCTTTGACTGTGCATCCAACACAGATCTGCATGTGCACCCCTCCAGCAAGCGCAGCTATCACTCCTCTTACTGCCAACACTCCAACATGATTGGGACATACATCAAGAGAGGTCCCTTTTTGAGGGGACACAAAAAATAACAAGCAACTTTGTCTTGGTGTGCTTTCCTCCCTAGTAATGATCTTACTTGGTAGGATATTGCATCATTTTGATCTGTTTCACTTGGTAGGATATTGCATTGTTTTGGTCTGTTTCACTCATTTCCTGCATTTCACTACAAATGGGGCTCATATCAGCTGGGAATTAAACCCATGCCCTGTGATGCACTTTTGCCAAATATGGCAGAGTTTTACCACTCAGCCATTACCTCAAGGTAATGGCCATATTGTACAACTGGGCCATATTTAGCAGCTCAAACATCTATTTCCTCTGCTTGTCCATTTTAAATAGTGACATATAGAGCTCCTCCATAAAGCTGAAAAGTATGCAATTTTATGGAGGTGGTGATCCTGCCTTTAATGCCCCCACGAGGTACATCAAGAATCTTCATCATCAGCTCACACTTTTTCTCTTCATAACTTTTTGTGAGTACTGTTTGATGCTGCATATGTTCTCCTGTCATCATACTTTTGCAACCAAACACCTCAGATTTTTTCACCCGATTTGCTTTCCAAACATTCAAAGTCTCATACTGCAGGCACCTTTCCCCCTGCATGTTGAAAATTGGGAGTCCCAAATTTCTCAGTCTTTCCATGGACTGACACAAAATGATGAGCTGGAAAGTTTTTGACTGACCTTTTTCTTTGAAACATTCTTATAGATTCCAAAACAAATGCTTTCACTACAAGTTTAGTTTTTTCAGTTTTCACAATGAATTCTGCACTTGGGGTTGGGATCCCTTTTCTGTTTTCTATGAATTTTGGCATGACTCTCTTTTTCTGCATCCAGCTTTTGTTCTCTAAAAATGTGGTGCGGTATCTCACTTTTTGCCTAGGTGATTGTTGGGTTAATTATTAAGTTGTACATGTATATGTCGTAAAAATCAAAGTAAACATAAACACAGACCCTAATCTAATTAATTCCAAAATTATGTGAGCACTGAGTGAAATTATTTTGTTCCTAGCTTTCTACTAGTTAAACTTGTCACTAGCTGTCATCTAGATAAAAATGTCAATGAAGTCACATCAGACAGTAATCAGACAGTAATCTAGACAGGCTACTGTCTTCACATTAAATAGACAGTAAGTTACTATTTATGTGATCAGTAGGAGTCATGGTATGAGTTGCATCTGATGTGATAGTCACATTTACAGACTTTTTCAGTAACTTACTGAGTTACTCAGTAAGTTACATTCTTGGTTACTGATTACTGAACATTGGGACAGTAACTCAAAACAGAAACCTGCCGCCTAGAATGCATGGAGAATGCACAGAGATGCACACAGAATGCAGAGAGATGCACAGAAAATGGGGAAGTAGGGTTTAGCACAAGTTTTTTCCAATATGGAGAATAATATTGGGTAGACAAACACTTTCTAGTCTAATTTTTTGGGCTAGAAAATTAGAACATATGCACCCAAAATATTGGGAAGGCTCTAATACATACATTTGGACATATATACACATAATACGGAAAAAAATATCTTCAGTATCAAATCAAGTTCACATACTAAAATTCTACCAAATCAGACTTCGCATCAAAGATTTCATACATAGTGAAAATTCAGAAAACGCAACATAGCCCAACATCCACATTCTTTTTCAACTTGACCTCATTGTGCAACAAACACATCTTCTACATCATTCTTGAAAAAATACAAACACTGTTTATTTTTCTTCCACACAAACTTTCTTTTATTGATACAGACATACCTTTTATGGTAATGATTTGTAAATGGACAGAGCACTCATAATTTTAAAATTTGTTGTGTTTTCTGTTCTTCAAAGCAATGAGATCAAACTACATCTTTGTATAGCAATCTCTTCCCTGCACCCAGTTGAGTCTGTCACATATCCTTGTTTAGTTTTTCTTGGCTCCTTGTAGCCTTGGCTATCCTCCAGCATTGATGAGATGAATTGTGTTTAGAATCAAAAAGCAACAACCCCTTTCCATCATCTCCAAATCAGGTTAACCCATAACTTTCAGACAGGACTTACAATCATTTCTCAAAAGAGGCACAACTTAACATCTTTTACTGCCCTGACAGTGCTCTAAATTTGAGGGGAATTGGTGGTGGCGGTGTTAACTTGAACTGTGGTGTAAAATGGGTGGTGAGGAGGATCAAATGATGGGGAGATCTGGTGCGAATTTTTTATGCACCCTACAATGTAAGCCAGATCATAAGATACACTAGTATGTAAGTGATACTGGGCTAGTTCTATTGTCATTTGTGTTTTCCACATAAAAACTCACCATGATCAATGTTAATCCGGCATTTTTTGATTCCCCTTCTCAATAGCAACAAGCAACACACCAAGGTCTGTCACTCCCTTTGATTTTACATGGTTCCCGAGATACCTCCAATGTCATCAGAAGTCACCACAAATCTTGCACATTTGGTGCGTGGACAGCATGGTGAGCATCAAGGTGATAGGGCAGGAGGGGTACCATAAGGTTACTTAAAGTAAATACCATAAGAACCCAATCATGATGCCCTCAAAATGTTCCAAACTACTTATGCTGACAAAATTTCATAGGTTTTTAAAGATGGCAATATCTTTTGATCTGGCCAACATTAGCCTGTGTGTGACACACCAAAATAATTGAAGAAGATGAGCTTTATACAATGCCTTACCCTTTCAATTAAGAGTTGTTTTTTATTTTCTCAATAAGTTCTTATGATCAGGTTTTACAATAGGGCACTGAGTCAATACTTACATGTATCTTTTGACTGATGTGGTTTCTTGTAATCTGGCTTGTACAGTATCTTTCACTAAATACTTTAATTATTGTACCCAGGGGTGTCCATTATTCTGTCCTCAGGGGATTCTGAAGTAAAGGCACCTGTTCTAAAGTCCTTAGTTGAGTTCCTATGGTACTCTATTTAAGCATATCCATAAGAAATAACTTACCTGCAGCATCTTCACCTGTGTGTACTATTCCTACTTAGAAGCGGTTCTTATTCACAATAAAAACTTAAGTGCAAGTTTCACCTATAGCTTAATTTTTGCTTTTTGCAAATAGCCTTCTAGCCTTTCTCCAAATAGTGTTATTGATAGTGCTATTCAAGAAATAAGATTTGCAAGAAATAAGGCTGTATGAGAAATAAGATATTCAAGGCAAGACTAAAAATGGATATGCCACAAAAATAAACTACCTCAAACTGACTTTGCTATTTGAGGTGTTTCTTGGCAATTGATTCATTTTAGCATCAATTAATTCATCTGTATTTATTTAAATTATTCTTTTATTGCATTTCCAGCCTCATTTATAATGATTAGATACCATTATTGATTTGCCAATATTGTCAATTTAGGCTTACTCCGTTTGACCTAAGCCTTTTTCATACAATCATATATTATAGAAAAGGTCAAAGCATGATGGTTTTTTAATACTGAGATAAATTATTTTTATCAGTTAATTTTAATAGTAAAAATGAATTGAAAAACCATGATGAAGCAAATGTGTTTTATTATGAAAAAATGAAGCTGTGTAGAATTCTACACAGTTTTGGTAAGTTCACACTAATGACTTAGTGGGCTGCTGAACCTCAGGCAGCCTAACTTTTGACA
>JALLPD010007684.1:0-10191 GCA_036940065.1 Cyclotella cf. meneghiniana
TTATGGCATGAAATTAAGAGAGGCCCTTCCAAACTGACTTCGAATTTATTACAAAGAAAAATTGGAATCGGTTATTTGAACTGTTGAACAGATAGATGAATTATGGCTAGCACCCAATAACATTTCTTAATTTTTTCTCCGTATATTGGGTGCCTGCGATAATTCACATATCTGTTCAAATAAGCAAATAACCAAATATTTGGTTCTTCCATTTGCTGCCAAATCCCTTCCAAACATTCAAATGTCTGATTTTTTCTTCCAAACAAAGAAAATTTTGGGAAAAATGTCACCATGTCTGGACAGGCTGTTTTTTGTCCAAATTACTTTTTTACTCCTACCTCTGCCAAATAATCAAGTATCCAAATAAATTGCATGCACTTCCATGCATTAGATGACCGGACCACACAATCCACCAGTTAAGGTCGTATTATTTGTCTGGACTGGAGGAAGTGTCAGACACAAAATGTAAATTTGCGCCATATTTTTTGAAGTGTCAGTCATGACATGTATTATCATGCCACATTTTTTGGCAACACTTCACAGAAATAATCATTTATTTGCTGGAAAAGGCTGTATGGAAGGATTTGGTAGAAAAAATTATGGCATGAAATTAAGAGAGCCTCTTCCAAATCGCCGCCAAATTCATTCCAAATAAAAAATTGGAATTGGATATTTGAACATTTGAACAGATAGACAAACTACGGCAGGCAACCTTTTTTCATTTCTAAACATGCATGATCGCAATCTTGTCACTCTTATGTGCTCACTAAGTTTTTGAGATCATGCACACGCTCGACAATCTGACTTTCTGTGGGCAAGCGCTACACTGGGTGCCTGCCATAATTCATCTATCTGTTCAAACATCCAAATAACCAAATAATTGGAAGCACCAAATTGCTGCCAAATCTCCGCCAAATGTCAGAGTCTATGATTCTTTCCTCCAAACACAGATAAAAATTGGACAACAAGTTGTCAAGTCTGTCATGTCTGTCTTTTGTCCAAATCTCTTTTCTACTCTGATTTCACCAAATATCTAAATATTCACATGTATATTGCATGCATTTTCATGCATAAGTTGACAGGCCCACACTTTTTCTGATGGTACCATGGCCAGAGATGAAAAAAATGCAAAAGTTGACTGGCCCACACTTTTTCTGAAGGTACCATGATCGGAGACAACAATCTTACAACTCAATGTGCTTGTTGCAGTGGCCGCATTCCCAGTCGTACCAACTACCAAAACCAAATCCTCATACCAATCATTGAGAGGATTCTGCCCAATGATGCTGAAGCATGGTACCTAGTTACTTTTGTTTACAAGGACATGTCGGGCAAGCAGGACCTTCACACTTAGGAAGATCTATGCAATAACTGGGTAAGAAAACTACGCACCAACTTCAAAAATCACAGGCAGCAATGGTGACATCACTGAACAGATTCTACATTTTATTTAGATTAAAAAGCCGTTCAGCACAAGATGAATTCCGGCATTCTTGGTGATTCATTGGCCAAAAGCACTGATTCCCATCTTTTCAAAGATCAGACTTCTGTTGATTTTTCCAACTATCCAATGGAATACCAGAGCAAAGTGGATGTTCCAACTGCAAATCAGGGAGAATCGCATCAAGATCACCTTCCCACACATACTGCTCCAACACTCCCTTCCTTGACTTTTGCAGAAAGTGACATCATCAATGATGACACTCATGATCTTCCTGCTCCTGTTCTATCATTTGCTCCTGTTGTTCTTCCCTCTCCTTTCCTTCCCATTGTCAGTACTACTCCAACAAACACTCCTGCTTGTTCAGCTGCTAAGAAGTCCAACGCTGGTACATCTGTCAATAGCAAGAATTCATTGAATCGTGAGAGGGGTTCAGTTTTGAAGACAATGGATAGGACTGCAAATTGTTCTGAGGGCAGTAAAGTGACAGTGTTGATTCTGGTGGACAACTGTCCATGATTATGATGATGCAACAACAAATGTCCCAACAAAAACAGATGCAACATTTTTAAAAAATGCAACAACTTCAAATGCAACAATTCCAGCAGACCATACAAAACCAAAGCAGGCAATGGAATGCCGAGCAAAGTAATCAGAGAAAATGCTTAAGAGGGTTGTGAAAGAAAAATCTCTGAGGAAGCATAAGAAGACAGATGTTGAGATTCCAATTGAAAGTAGCAGTAGTTCTAGGGAAAATAGCACCATTGACAGTAGCAAGTAATGAAATAAATACATAGATTGGGTTTTTTTCAACAGAATATGGTATTACTCTGTTCAGTGCTGTACATGTAAGAAAAGAAAGATTACCTGGTAATTCATCGATAAATGTTTACTCAAAATTTAATTCTATTCACTCTCATCATTGTCAATGATAAAATCATCAGGACACAAATGATATTGACTAATTCGGTCATATCCATCAAGGTTTACATATTTCTTGTATTCAGGATCAAAAACTGATTGGATTTTATGTGATCCCACCAATTCAATGTAAAAGTTATGAATTAATACAATGGATTCCAAAACAAGTCTTCTGTTGAGATTATTGCTAGGTAGTTGTTTCTTGAATTGTTAAATGAGCCCTGCATTCCACACATACCCCACTCACTGTCCTGACTGAGTGATGTATAAACATTGCTCAGTTGTAACAAATAACACATATGAGGATGAAGTTGCATTGCTGTGCAATTGTTGTATGTTCTCACCAACATATTGAAAACAAAACCATTCCTTGGAAATCCATGTCCACGCGTGTCTTGAAATTACCAATCCTCTTTTTTAGGTGTGGCAGAAATTGTGTGGTCATAGAACTGTCTGTCCAATTCCCAGGGTAATTCAATGCACAGAAAAAACTTTTCCATCCGGACCATAAGCAAAAATATTTTTATATTAGTATCACAGTAGTATCCACAATAGTAAGCATTCTGTGTAACTCACTGGTGCACTCAGATTGGAATAACACACTGTCCATAAATCCTATGATATCCAATACCATGGGTTTGCAATTATTTATCATCAACATGAATTGTTGCATTTTTTCTGGGGATGGAAACTTAACTCTTGCGCTGTCATAGAAATGCAGGTTTCTGACACCTAGTTTGATCATGTTCATCAAGATTTGCAAACAGGCAGATGGCGTTATGCCAAAATCAAGCACTGATGCTTATAATTCATCATGATGCACAAGTAAAAAAGTAAAAGACACAACTGCACATGAGAAGGCAATGACCCCTTATGCCTTTTTTCCTCTAAAGAGTGTGATGTCCTGGAGGTTTGAGAACATTGTGAAGTTCAATAAATGCCGCAGGAGTCAATCTGGTCATCAAGAGAAAGGACAATGAACCATGGAGATTTATCGGGATGCAATATGGCTTCATGCAACAGGTTTTTGCGCTCACAAATATGAGTGTATTATTCAATTAAGCTGAGAACCAACACAAATATTTGCAGTAGATCATTCTGGTTCTTGGCTGGTTGTGTAGCGGACATCATGGAAGATGATTCTTGGAAGATTATTATTGTGATAGACAGAAATAATATGATTGTGCCATATTTTCCTGCAAAATCTTAGCTAAAATATCCATTATTTGCTAAGAAAAGGCAATTTGGAAGGATTTAGAAGAAATACAATTACTGGATGAAATTAAGAGAGGCCCTTCCAAATTGTGATCAAATTCATTCTAAATAGAAATTTGGTGGTGAAGATTTGATATTCTGTGGGAAGAATAACCACGTGGTGCCTTGGTCCTAGGCATCATGTGACTGTCTCCTAGATGTGAGAGTATGTATGAGCTACTGTTTTAGGGAGAAGAGTGACACAGGTTGATGCAGGAAGTGTAACTAAATCCCTTTTTATAATGGACTTAGGGAAACTACTAGGAGAGTCTGTGCCCCCTCGTGTACTATGATACTTGGCTTCAGCTTGTTGCGGCTGGCGGTGAGGGGATGGTGGGTGGGAATTTTTTTGGAAGGCTTGTCTGTAGAACGCAGGTATTCAATGGCCGCATGTTGGCAAGGTGATTAGATAATCCAAACATGTGAGGATCTTTGATCATTTGACAGTGTCTGGGAGTGTATGTGTGGCACATATTTCCCACTGACTGGGTACGGACATCGGCAACTCTCGGCTGCACGGGCATATTATTGGTGATGTTCAGGGATCCTTTACTAGTCACGTAAGGTATCCTGTGAGACCTAGGCATTGTCAATGTTGGCTACAGATAGGGTGATGTACCACATGGAGAAACACAAGCAGCTGCCTGGAAAGCTGGCCATTGTCTGTCAAGGAACATTTGAACAGATGATAGACAAATTATGGCAGTCACCCACTTGATTTCACACCCTGAATTTTGTATGCAAACATATTTTTTAAATCAATAGCGCACAACAGTCAGATTTTTGTGTACATGCACTGATTTTGCACGAATGCATGTTTTACATTGTGTTCGTGTGACACTACTCTGATTTTTGTGCACACCATCTTTCTGTCATGCGTGAAATACACTCTGATCACTATTTACCGCTTCTTGGGAAAACTTCTCTCTGTCGACTCCGGTATGTCAACACACTTTAATTATTTGATATTACATAAAATATAATATGTGTAGCTGAATAAAAAATACACATGTGCATGCATGCAATAAAGATCAACTGCAACAGGATCAGGTTACAAGAAGGAATTAAGTATATTTTCACCCGTCTCTCTTTTTTCTTTACTTTTTTCTCTGTGCTTTTTCAAATCTCCCAGGTGATTCATGATTTTGTAGGTGGAAGTCTGTTTTCCTGGGGCAGTTGGCAAGATCAGCAAGACCACTGGCCCCTCACAACCCAGCACATGTTGGGGTCCACGTCTCATTGTGAAGCATTTTTACTTGAACCATGATGTGATTGACCAATCATTTTTGGCTCCATTTTTGAGGCCTTCTAGATACTGGATTTTCTGCCTCTTTTCAATGTTTTGTGTGCTTACTCTGCTCATCACCATCATTTGGGTTTCTGCTGGAGTTCATTTTTCTGCCTATATGCCCAAAAAACAGAACCAAATTTGAGATTTGGTTGCAAGCTGGTCACAATTTAGCCAGGTCTTGCTTAAGGTAATACTTTTGATGTAATTTGTTTGTATATTTGGGAATTCATAAATCAGTATGGCAATTCACAAGGCCTTGTTTGGGCAATATAAAAAAACTGTTTTTTGGTCATGGAGGAGTTGAAAAATGACTTCGTAAAAAATGACTGTCAGGACATGGTGATTTTTTGACTAAATTGATTATTGATTATCTACTCTTACTTGACCAAAAAAACTTTTTTTGAAATCCCCCAAACAGGGTCGCGTGAATTGCCAAAATAATAAACGAATTCCCATTGTTTAGAGTGATTTACATGATTGCGCCATAATTCTTTTTGACCAAAGTTTAGACAAAAAATGCTTGATTTGGGTGTTTTGTTTGGTTTTGGTTCAGATTTAGCCAAATCAAAGATCTAGTTTTTTGGGCAGTTGGGCAGAAAAATGCATTACGACAGGGACCCATTAGTTGATTGTTGTGTTTGACAGATGAGCTGGCTTTTTCGATCTTTTTCATCTGTTGTATTGCTTGACCTATATTTGTTTTTTGGTTTGCTCTTTGATGCTTTCAAGTGAACACTTTTTGATTTTCTGAATGTTTTCTCCTGCCAGACACCATCATTTGGTTAATTGTTTGTAATGACATTTGCGCTGGCTTTTTCCGTTATTTTAGTTGGTTTGTGTGCTAGCTTTTTTGATGCCATTCAATGCTGGATGTCTCCACACAGGGACTGTTTTTGGAGCAATCACCTTCATCCACCCAACAATAGCAAACAAATGCAGGCACCCCGGGAATGGGTGAAGCACTTCAGACATCATGTTCTGACAACTGTAATAAATGAACATGTGTTGATACATGTAACTTACACACATTTGTAATGTTGTCATATACTTAACAGTCTTTGAGCAGTGAGTGACGTGCTATGTGGCAAGGTGACAATTAATTCTATTGTTCTATATGATTTTACATGATGTGTGTGTTGTTATACATAACAATTTTTTTGTGTCTCCTGATTTGTTTTTATAGTGACTTCTTGATTTTTTTCACATTTCGTGATATACATGTAACATTGTTACATTTGTGGCACGTTACTTTTGTTTTGACTGACCTATAGTGATGTTTTAGTTAATATGAGTTTTGATATTATGGTCATTTGAGGATTTGGGGGGCCGGTTTATAGCAAGACTTGTGGATGTGTGTGGTTGAATTCTTTTCTGTCAGCTATATGTAACAGCAATACAGATGTATTTTTGCTTGACCAACAGGATTTGTGCAGTGGAGGAGTTTGAAAACTAGCTTGAAATCAAGGGGACAATGCTGAGATGATATGAACATGATTTTGAAGATTGGGAGCCAAAGCAACAGAGAGCAGGAGAACAAGTGAAGGGGATGTTTTTGGAGGTGTTGAAGGTTTGTGCTTTTTTGGTAATTGTTCCATATGTAACAATATTGAATATACTTGCATGCTGACATTTTTTGCAACTATTGTTTTTTTTAAATTTCTGGATTGTGTTTACAATTCATGATATAAATGTAACATTTGTACTTTCATAACACATTCTTGTTGTCAAAGATGAGGTTGAATGAATGGATGTCTCTATATGTGTTCTATATGTAATAATATCTAATCAATTTGTAAACTGACATTTCGTACAAATGATAAGGTTTGTGCTTTTTGGTGTTGTGAATGTTGGGGTTGTATCATTGTTACATTCATAGACTTTCTTTTCTTTAAGATAAGGTTGCATGAATAACTGTCTTTATCATTGTTACAAATTTACATTTTGCATATGTATTTTGTGCTGACACTTGTTGATTAAATGTCGGTCTGTATAATTGTTCCATATGCAATGTTTGAATGGTGATATAATTGTAACATTGTTACATATATAACATGCTATTTTTCTCTAAGGTAAGGTTGAATGAATGGTTGTCATAATCATTTTTCCATATGTAATAATCTTGTATGTATTTGTATGCTAATACTTGTTTAACTGACATTCTGGTTCCCCTATTTTAAAGGCTTCTTGCAATGTGAGAAGAAAGGTGAGAATTGTTATCTTTTTTTGTTAGTAAAATTATTGTATGTAACATTTACATTAACATTACATATGTAACTTTTTTGTTGGTCAGTGCATGTGTTTAGTTGATATTTAGATGGAGTGAAGTCAGGGGGGTTTCTCTGGTTGTTTTTGGTTGGTTCTTTTGGGGTTGTGGAATTTGTAGAATCTTAGTATTTTAAAAAAGAGGTAGTGTTTGGCATCATTTCTAACTTTGCGTGAATAATTTTTGTGACCATTTGGTGATTGTGACCAAATGTGACCACAAATATAGCTTACCTCTGCAGGATGGCCTCATGCCCACATTGCCAACATGACAACCACAAAAGCAACAGGGAGTATTTTTTAGGGGGAGTTTTTCTTTTCGTCACCTTTTCTGCAATTGTTTTCAGCTCAGTCTCAATTATGTTTTTCAATTAAATACTAATGATCCAGAAAACTGGAACATCAAAACTCAAATCCCAGGCTGAAGTTTGGCATCCTGCCTACATTGCTAACACCTCAATACCAATGGACAAAGGCCGGTATGCTTTTTGGATTACTTTTTTCTTTCTTCATATTTTCTGCAATTGCTTTCATCTATGTTTCAATTGTATTTTTAAGTTAATTAGTTATGGTCTCAATACCATTTGGCTGAAACTCATCCCACAGACTGAAGTTTGGCCTCCCCCCACATTTCTGCCATGCCAACACCAATTGGCAGCAGCAGGTATAATTTGAATGTAAGTTATTTGTCCTTCATCATTTTTACTATTTTTTAGCTTCCTCTCAGTTTTTTCATAGCATTGGGACAGTAACAGCTGAAACTCATCCCACAGACTGAAGTTTGGTCCCACTACTGAGGCAAGTGCTGTTATTCTTGTTTTTCATGTTTTATTATTTAATCAAAATTAACCATTATTTTAATTACTGAAATAATTGTTGTGTTGCATTGTCCGCAGTGGACAGGAAAGTAAGTAGGTAGTGAGTGAAATGAGCAAATAATCCATGAAGATTCCCCTCATATTTTTGGCCTAGGCTGAAAATTGATACTACTGCTTATTCTTGTGGGCAGATGAAGGGTCGGACCTTAGGGCCAATGATGATGTAGTGCCGTAGATTTTACATGGTAATAACTGAAGTACCACTGGTACACCAACCACACACTTCTGATCCAAAAGTGTAGACCTCCCATACAAAACTGCAACACACCCATATAAAACTGCAGCCCAACCCTTCAAAACAGTAACTCAATCATATCCTTTCTGTGTGCTAGCTTTACACTTCCTGTAGTTCAACCAACTTATGAAATCACCTGTACAATATGTTTCAGCCACCAAATAATGGGCTATATACAGTGATTTGACAATATTACTTACTGAGAAGTCGACCGTTCCTGTAAATTTTTACTAATTCAAAAATGACATCAACAGATTTGGGTCCAGAGCCACCCATATCCCACCCATACATAGTGTATGGTTGGCAAGAGGAAGTGTATGGTTTCTTGTACACCATCAGGGCCTCAAGTAACCTATCTGTACACTCAAGAGTATGGTGGGTCAAGGTACTTTTTTGTTTGCTGTGAGACAAAACTGCTGAGCAACTTTGATAATGATACTTGTTCTACCTCCAGCAAGATCTGTCACAAACATCAGCAGGCAATCTTTTGCACACAGTATCCAATGTTGCCCATGGTTGTGCAAAATAAACAGAACTGATTTATCTCAAAACTTCATTTCAAACCTTTCTGTATAAAGAAAATCAGACAAGTGGGTATAAGATGTATCCATTTTACTTACTCAATCCACTGGCAAGAATACTGCTCTTCTGGTTCAAATTTTCTGATCCCTGATAATGTCCTTAATTGTATGTTGCACTTCTGTGTATTGTTGTCCTTAAGAAATATGAATAGCTCTTTTGGCTGTCTATAGAATTTATGGTTGTATTTGTTGACTCCCTTTTTAAGCATTCAAACATCTTACATTATCCAAATCACAATCCCATCTTATCTATCTTACTCATTGTCATCATATGCTTCTATAAAGTCCTCATCTTCAAAATCAGCAAATTCATCATCCATGTTATGCTGCCTGTCTTTATCCTGGTTGTCATCTTCTTCTGTGCACACTCTTTTCTTCAGTTCTTCAATTATAAACTTGAAGTTTCTTGCCTGAATTTCTATTGCATATCTTAATTAATCATTTTCCTTCTTTGAAAAACATAAGTGAAGGAACTTCAGCTGACATGAGAAGAATCATTTTGTCCCACAAGCAATCAACTGAAGTTAAGGAAGAAATATTGCTGCCATGAAAGGATAGAACAGAACAAATCAAACTTTTGCAACATTTTCTTTGATGAACTTGTTCACTGGGATTCCTTCTGATACCTACAGCTCTTCAGATCACATATCATTCCTTTTGACATCAAATGGTTAGGTACTTCAATCTTTTTTAGTTCTAAACAAACCAATTATATACTAGAATGATCATATCAAGAAAATTTAGCTATCATTCAAAATTGGCATGCCATTTTGATATTGTTTGTCTTATGAACTGATAATGCAATCCTGTCATAATTTTCATAATGCTGATATCATCCAACCAATATATATCCTGTAAATAAGGCTGTCCAGCCAAAATATGTAAAACTAGTCTTTTTGATGTAAAGAATTGTTCAACACAATCACAAATAAAAACATTGACATGGACATGTAAGTATTTCTATCTATCATAGCCATCAAAAGTTCCATACCACAGATATCTTGGACTCCTTGCATTCATAAATTCTTTAAATCACTAATAATTAAGGAACATCTATACAGTAAGCATAAACAAATACATCATCAGGAAGCTGAAAAGATCTTTTCCTTGATATCTACATGTATATTGGTCCAAAAATGGCACTAAAGTTAGTTTGGAGTATTTTGGTATTACAGACTTAAATGTAATTGATAATAGAATAATCAGGCCACATATCTATTCTACATTGTCCTTGTATGGCTTCTTCTATGAGCAAACTCACCAGGTTCCTTCCTTCTAACTAGTTAAGCATCTGTCAGCCAGCAAGACAGGCAACTGACTAAAAATAT
>JALLPD010007740.1:0-11691 GCA_036940065.1 Cyclotella cf. meneghiniana
CTTAGTAAATCGTGCTTATTTCTACCTAATTTGTATAAACATAAAACATATATAAAGGCACGGACAATAGTCTTTCTTTTCCGCTTGTATAGCAGAGCAATGGCTGTGCTTGAGCCATGTAGAAGCAGCGTATCTTCTTCATACCCGTTAGGGTGCATATCAGACCTGTGGCGGTCTAACTGCCAATTGGGTTACATGCGTAACCGTTTGGCTTGCTGTCTAATCTGTACATATTGTGTAAGAGCTTCTCCTGTACTTGAAGCTCGTCTCTTCCTCCCCTTTCTTCTTAAAACTATGTTAGCTGTTTGTAGTGCCGATTGCATGTCTGCAATCCAGTATTGTCTATCCAAGGCAGAGCCTTCCCCCAGTTGTTGGAAATCTTTTTGTAGCAGGTGTCTGTGTTGTGGTAAGAGGTCATTTGGATCAGTATTCAGGAGATTGTGGACAAGATGTATAATTTGTTGGTGTTCCGGTTCTGTGAGCCCGTCTACCAGTTTGATGTGTATCCGTGCATTCCTGTAAAGCCATTGACGGTGAGTTATATTAAGGACTCGTTTGATAAATTGGCTTGACCATGCTCTAATTGTCCATTTGGATGAATTCTGTGTGAGAGTTTGAGCTTGCAGCTGGAAGAATTGTGTGCATATGCGCCCTTCCATAAAATTGTCCCATCCAAGTTTGTCATGATGGTGGCCGAATTTGTGTAACTCCGGGTGTGGTCGAACAATGGCTCTCATAGAGTGTCTTCCCCGATATTTCAGGTAGATGTCAAGGGCATCCATTAAGAGTACATTGCCATGTGTGTTTCTCATCCAGTTTAGGAGTTCTTCAGTGGTTTGGTGAAACATTAGTGCTCTGCCTGTGTTGCGACACCTGGTTATGTGAGCAGTGTCTTCATTTGATTTCTTGCAGCACATGCAGATGTTTTTAATTGTGGTGTCCATCTTTGATAGCTGTCTGTTGGTGCCGCAGAAATGAGAGACATGCTTAGTAATCCAGAGTTGTAGGGGTTTTGAGTATGTTTGTAATGTCCCTTTCAGTCCATCCCAGAAAACCAAATTGAAATGCTCCTCTTTTATTATCTTCCTATTGTGGAAGTGTACTTTGGCTTGTTGGCGTCCCCAACTGGTGTATAGGGTTGCTTTAATGGATGATGTGACTTTACGCTTATCAATATAGATTCGCAACGGTTCATTTGGGTATGTGGTTTGACTGTATGGACCTGTGTGTGTTCTTGCAGAATATCAGCTTGTGGTTGTTTCTCTGGAAGTGATTTGTGGGGGTTGTTGCCATGATGGACAACGCCCATATTATCACAATATATTTGGGTGTCTTTGGGATTGATGTTGGTGTATTTGGCTGCCATGACCAGGAGGTGTGTGGCTATTAGGCCACCTAGTAGTTCTCCCCTATAGTTGGATGCAGTATACTCATCTGTTTTCTCGCACACCGTGAAGGCTCCTAAGTTGCCTGTCTTGTTACAGAGGATTACCACAGCGGCCGAGCAAGTTTTCCTGGATAGGTTGGGCATGTATGATCCATCATGAGCTATTGTGAGCGATTTTTGTACAATTGCGGTGGTTATCCATTCAATATCTTTGTTAAATGGGTTGTGATCAAAGAAATGTGCGGAGTCATGTTTTTGTAGAAATTGCAGGAAGGAGGTTGGTTTGGTGTCACTTGGAGTGTGTATTCTAGCTTGGGAGTGTAGGGATATCATCGTTGGGGTTAGTTGGGAGACGCTTGCATAATGTGTCCAGGGAGGGGTTTGATGGCATGTCTTGTGATACCTATACGTGTTATGGTTCCGTGTGTGGTAGACAGAGGGGCATGGCCGGTAGATATTGTGATGATTTCCTCCAAGCGATTGGATGACATAGTCGTTGTTTGCTGTAGTTCGCCATAGTGTATCTTGGTATGGGTCTTTTATGAAATGTCCTAGTGGAATTGGAAGTTGAAATGTGTGACTTGTCAAGGACTTTAGGCCCAGAGTCCAGATCTCAAAATCCCCTTCTGTTGGTTGCTCTATGGGGAATCGCATGGAGGATGCTTTGATGGTTCTTGAGGTCATGAAGGCTGGGTTGATTGTCTTACCATCACATCTCGTTATCTGTGACATAAAGTAGACTTTGTAAAAATGTCTTACCCTATTAAAAGCTGCCCAGTAGTGTTGCGGTAATGTATCAGTAATCCGTTCCATAAGAACCTGATCCCGTTGACGTGGAGGTGGTATACTAGTGTCTATTAGAGTGAGCGTGACCTTGTAATAGTCAAGGAGTTCCCATAGCACCTTGAACCACGAGTTTGAGGCTAGGACCCTGAATCTTTTGTAATTTTTTTCCAGGAAGTTGCTTAGGCCTATTTCGAGTTGGCAGAGTTCATACGTTCCTATGAGGGCTCTTCCAATTGCTGTGTGGTTGTTCCAGTGGTGCTGAAGGAAAGTGAGGGAGGTAGCTAATTTTTCCAGAGACATGTTGGGTAGTCCAAGGCCTTGAAACTCTGTGGGGAGGGTTCGCCATGCTTTGGTGATACTCCTAGTGATACCCAGGGATGGTAGACATTGATAGTACCAGGAATGAAAAAGGTCATCAATCTCCTGTCTGTGGGACATCAGTGTCAGTAATCCATATCTGACTGATGGGATTGCTTGTGTTAAGAAACTTTGCCATACTTCCTGTGTATCTAGAGTACTTTTCTGAATACGCCGGATCCATTCTTGTCCTTTGTCTAACATGTATTGCAGGTGTTGAGAATCTGTGCTTCCTGGACTGGACCATACACCGAGAACTTGAGTTGCTGTGTGATTATCTTTGAGTTCGATTGCAATGTCTTCGCCTTCCGGTTGTGGGATGTGTAGGGTGTAGCGAGGGAGTTCGTTTAAAGACTTGAGAGTAGCTATGCCTTTGTTGAATTTGTAGCTGAGTAGGTACCAGTAGCATTTCGTGGCTTTTAGGTTACCCCCTGTGGCTTGCAGGAGTTTTGCCCAATAGTAAGTAGCTCGTTGTGTATAGTCGACTATCTCTTCCTCAGTGGCCTGTGGTTTCTGAGGTTTGTGTATGAGGTCTGTATCATCAACGTAGAGGAGGGCTGCAACATTCAGGCTTGAGTCATTGTGTCCTGCGTAGAGAGATGCCCCATATCCTTTCCTTTTGTATGTGTCCACGATTGCAGTACTAACCGCTGTCCATGTAGCTGGGGCCGCGCCGCTTCCTTGGACAAGACCCATACTTCTATGAGATGTTGTACCACCGTACCCTGTGTCGGCCTGACCAAAACCAGTTTGAAGATAATATTGCATGGTTTGAATGCAGACAAGATAGCATTGAATCAGGAACATGGAGACACACATTGCTTGTAGACATAGGCTACTGATTGTATGATTGACTGCATCATAACAAGTTTCGGCGTCGGTACTTGAGATTGAGCAATTCTCATGTAAGATGTTTGCTTGATCAAAGAATAGTTGTTTGAGAAGAGCCATATCCATTGTTGTCTTGCCTCTGGTGGCCCCTTGTTCAAGTGGCATAATGCCATGACTGTGCATTCTTGATATCATGCGCTTTGCGAAGATGACTTTTAGCCACCAGTTGTAGTCAGCTTCAAGTAAGCATATTGCTCGTAGTTTTGCGAGGTTAGTATTCCCCGGGATCTTTTCTAAGAGGACCGTCACACCACTCTGCCATCGTTTTAGGGGGTTGCCATATTGTGCTGCAAGATTGATGTTATTTGTGTGCAGTTCTACTAAGGTGGGATCACCGCAGATGGCTTTATAATGTCCGAAGTGCCGTCCGCTCTTGGATGAGGCTGTATCTTCTTTGGCTGACTTCCAGAAGGAGATATAGTCATCTGGGGTAACTGTGTCTGCGATGGGATCCATGGACTGGAATTGTCTTTTTATGTGCGCGATGCCTTGCAGAAGGTCCTTTGTGGCAGAATCACAGTCTGCTGGGAAATTATATTCCCCTTTAAATAGTAGATGTGATGCATGTGAATTCCCCAGTTGACCAAAGTCTTGTGCTAGTGCACCAAAGTTGATAGGAGCACGCTGTCCAAGGTTGAAGCGCTTGCTAAGGCCTTCTTTGCATGCTGTCTCAACATCTTCACGATTGGCATGAGTAATGGTTCCTTGAGGTGTATCAATTTTTACTTGGAGTATCGCACGTCCTCTTGGTACCTTAATCTGATGATTTATATGTCTTTGACGCTTCCGCTTAACCTCTTGTTTCATGATTCTGTTAATCTCTGTCTGAGCTGATATGTCGTCTCTCCTCTTTGCTACGGTGAATCGCCATTGAAGGTGTTTTTGACGGAGTGAGGGTGCCTGGTTTCGTAGATTGTACAGTAGGTTTAAACAAGCCTCAAGTCTTTGCTCAACTTCTGTTCTGGTAAGATTCAGTGGGTCATCGATGTTGTTCCTACGTGCTGCTCGAAGTAGGTTCCTGATGTTTGTTACTTTGCCGTCATGCCATCGTAATAACCATCTGAGAATTGCCCGTCTCTTCAACCATTGACCAACTGTAGGGCTATATTCGATGTAGTTGTCTTTATATTTTGTGCATACCCTTTCAGCTGATCTCATGTATTCCCCAAATTCTGTGTCCCATTTGTTGTGGTGGTACTGAACTGACTTGGTCTTGGAGTAGTTTGATGGGTGTTGTAGTGCAGTTAGTCGGTCGTGTAGGTTGTGCCTACGTATGAGGTCATTGAGTCGTTTGCAGTATGTTTTTGTTGTACGTCGGATCCTGCAGTTGAGTTGTCGAGCACCAGGAGATGCAATGGTGGGATAATCTCCGTTGAACAGAGATTTTGCTGTAAGCTCGAGTATCATTACCCGGTGATCACCGACCCCATACCAATGAGGAAAGCAGCAGCCATGGCCATGTGCTAAACCTGGGCTGCCAAAAATTGTGGAAATGTTACCAGTCCCTCGAAAGTGAGAGTTCGGTACTTTCTCACCAGTTGCACGTTCCATCAGACATTGAATATTGAGAGGGTCTTGTCTTAGAGCTATCGCTAGTCGACCACTGTAGATGTCTTGGTTTGCATCAATGGCTATTAGGATATGATTGCCCTGTGCGGACCATTGTTTGATCTGACTCATGAAATCTTCCATGAAGATTGTAGTTGGGTATCGAAGGTCACCTTGTTTTTGGAAGTATCTTGCGTGTTGATCCCATACTGTACGACCCTTAGAATGTTTGTTGGGTTTCCTAGGGAGGTATGCAGAGACAACCCGAGTGGTGACATTGCCTTTACCAAGCTTTACCCAGGACCATCGACCAAGTCCTGTTGGATCATATCCTTTTTCGCTGATGAGGTCACAGATTCTACCTACTCCCATGACGGCGGTTCCCCCAACTTGATCTCTGTGAAAATTTTCGTGTTGGTTATGGGCCGCAATGCCTTGTTTCATGTAGCCGGGACTGATTATGTCAGCTAGATGTCTGTGTCTGGGAACCTGTGCCCAGTTACATTGACTTTCACATCCTGCAACAATGTCAATCTGATGTCGTTTTATCAGGTAGTTTATGCGTTCTATTTTCCAGCTGTGGGTGAAGATACCGAGACTATTCCAATTTTCAAACATAATTCTGACGTACCCATTTCTCTTGTGTGTGGGTAAGTGTCCTGTCCCTCCTTCCGTAAGTAATGCAAGTGTCCTGTTCATTTCTATGGTTTCTCGTGTGGATGCTGCCAGCAGCTGGTTAGGATTTGCATTGTCTTGACTTTCTCCGCGGTAGAGATGGGAATCTTGCACAAGATTGATTGTGTCGTGGAGTGTGCTGAGTTGTTGGTGATTAGGTGAGATGCGTTTGAGAAATGTTTTGGAACCCTGTTTGAACTGTAGTCGTTTTTGAGTTACTTCGGTGGTTTGAGAACAGGATTGATGCCTGTGTGCTCGTGATCGATTCTTGTTTTGTCTACGTGAGGGAGTATTAGAGGCGTAGCCTGTTGACGATTCTTGAGTGAGGTGTGGTGTTGCTTGGGATTGTTGGTACCAATGTTGTAGAATGGTTTGGGACAATGTGGATGGTTTGTTGCCTGCCATAGTTTTAACTTTCCTGCCCTCCGCTCGTCCATTATCCCCCTGTGATGCCAGCGTGGGTCGACCTCCTATCCTCCATTGCGTTGGCCGACCGGGGTGGGGTATGCTAATTGATTGCTCTGGGAAACCCGCATTGCCGGAGGTATCCAGAGGTTCTTGGGCACTTAGTGCATTTCTCGACCTCCCAGTGCCCGATGGGGGTCGGTCACTGTAGGAGATTATGTTCCCTGCAGAGCCTCACCGCTCCCAGGATCTGTGGGACGAGAGGCCCTGCTTCCACTAAGGTGGGGGGAACCCTGCTGGTTCTCAGCATGTTGTTGTATCATATTTTCCATTTGAGTTTGTAGTTGCTGTATGAGTAGTGTCTGATCAGCTTGATATGCCTTGGCTTCTGCTAATTGCTTTGCATATTCCCGAGTCTTAATGAATCTGTTGGCTGTGTTTTCCGAATTGACTGTCGATCCACATGAGGATGCTCCATCACCAGTGTGCTTGGAGACACCGCTGATTGTGCTGTTGACATCTTGTCCTCTGATGTTTTTGTCATAACCCAGTGTATTTAGGAGGTTCTTTCGTAGGCTGTCTGCCATCACCAGAACGCTGGAGGTGGAGGTGGAGGCTAAATGCGAGCGCAGTTCTTTCCGCAAGAGGGGATCATACTTGGCATTTTCCAACAAGTATGTGTCCTTTCTGACTGGGAAGTGTGGAGTCACTGAAAGTGTAGTGTCATCCCACGAGGAGTGTTCAGCCATGAGGTTTTTGTCTTCATGGAAGGATCTCATCAGTCGCTTTCTTGTGCCAGTAGAATATCCACATTTCTGGAACCAGTGGAACATAAAACACGCAAGATTATTAATTGTGTGTTGAGCGAATCTGAATTTTTGTTTGTACAGGGGGTCTTGTGTATCATAGGAGACCACAACATTTGAAATGCCAGCCTCAGGACCTTTGCAAACCATGATTGCCGTGTGAAAGATTTGGTCGTCATTGAAACGAATTCGTTGTAGTTCTTTTCGTAGGGTAGTTTTGGAGTATGGTGGCTTTGGGCGAGTTTTGTGTCCTGTTGGGTTGCCTTCTCCATCTGTCTCATCAACTTCTTCCATAATAACTTTAACTTCATAGTCGTAGATTTGAGCTTCATTGCATTCTATGATAGTTGTAGCAACATTGTATCCCATGCTGATGCGTCCATATTCATGGTGTGCTCGGACCTTTCCAATTTTTGGGTTATTATCAGGTACATCCATGATAAATGCAGAGGGACCGAATGCCTTTGAGAGTATATTAGAGTCAACTATGAGCTGTAATAGGGGTTGGAGTCGATTCCAAGCATCGTTGCCAGCCTCTAGGAAGAATGCAAGTTTACTGCCCCAGGGGAAGGAATCAAAGGTAAGACGCTTCTTTTCTTTGGGGTCATCGGGCAACTTCAACGAGCGAATACTACGTATGGACAGGTGAAAATCAGGTAGGGGGGAGTCGTACCATTCCATAGTGTCGAGTTTCCCGTGCCGGCAAAGTTTCTTTTCCATTTCTTTAAGGAGATGCGCCAGAAGCTGTTGTACCCCGACCACGCATAGACCATTGTTTACGCCACAGAGGATCTTTCGCGATTCGGAGTCCCAGGATTGGAGGTCTTTAACGGTAACTCTTATGTTGGATTTCCTGAGGTCAATGTTGATGGAGTCTATTAGGCTCTCAACATGATTGAGGGAAGACCATAGAAGGACTGTTGTGTATAAGGATGTTGGTCCTTTGTCTTCTTGAAGAGTTGACTTGGTTTTCGACGTATTGGTATTAGATGACCCATATCGCTTGTTCTTCCTAGTTTCAAGTCTGGCCGTGAGTTGTTTCTCAGAGATGGGAGGTGATTGGAATAGATATGTAGAAGAAGTGTGAAACCAATTTTGAGAAGTCATGTAGTTGTGTGGCCAGTTCATGTCGTCTGGGCGTACCAGGGGGGGTTGCTGCTTTGAGAGGTGGTTCCGTGGTTTCGAAAGGAATTTTGCGGTAGGGTCTACTAGTTGAATGTATCGAAGAAGCTCTCTTGTCTCTTGTAGCATGACGTCCAAGTGGTCTTTGTTTGGTTGAAGTTGTATTTCAACTGTCAGGAGGAGTTGACAGCCCTCAGGTGTGGATGTGGCAGGTTGCTCCTCGTCAGTGGATTGGTGTTGCTTGGAGACTAAGGGAGTTTCTTTTGATTGATTCCGTAAAGACATCTTCCTGATGGGTTGTGTTGTCATAATTGCCTGTTCATTATCTGAGTTTGTTTCATCCTGTGAAGAGTCACTGATATTTCCCTCGGGATTGTGAGCCGAGATAGTGAATTGTGTAGGAGGGGTGGATATCGACATGTCGTCGGTCGGGGAGGCTGTGCTGCTCATGCTGGAGTGGGTGTTGACCTCATTGTTCTTTGATTTGGAATCAATGGAGTTTTCGTCTGAGTTGTTATTAGTTTGGTCCGAGTTATTGGGGGGTTTAGATAAAGCTGGTTGTTGTTGTGATGATTTCTGAGTGGTTTTTGTGTGTTGGTTTTTGTTAGGGAACTGGCGTAATCTTTTGTGATGGGTTGTGTTGGTTTGAGTAGGTGGTGGTAGTGAGTGTTTGCCCGATGTGTCGTTGTTGTTGTCTATGTTGTCATCGAGCTCTTCGTTGTCGTCTGCTAGAATAGAAAATCTATTAGTAGACATGGGAGTTGTCGCATTGGCTAGATCCTCTTTGTCATGGGGGGGATCCCTGTCAGAAACTTTGAAGGTATGGCGTCCACCTGTGTTAGAGTGTATTGTGATTATAGAAGGATTCTTTTTCCTGTTTGATAAGGTGTAGGGACCAGAGTTTTTCCCAAAGCCTGCTTTCTTGTGAGCTATTGCCCGAATCGTTTGATTCCACACTGTTGTTGCATCTTGAGTGCAGAGGATAGAGTACGTCTTACTGTCCATGAGATCAAAGTTTTCAACGCATGAGTCAAGAAGGAAGGTGTCTACTGGGCAGAGAAGTGCCCTTTTGCCTTGACAGTTGTAGATCTCAATCTTGCTATGCTCCTTTGATGCATATTTTATGGTGAATGGACTGTATTTTGGATGGAGACGTGAGCGATCTGGATGGAGGAGTTTAAGGACCCTTGATCTCATATTTTCGCTCAGAGTGGTGCAGTTTATTAGGAGTAGAATTGAATTAGTGTCGGTATCCTCCTGGTCAAATTCATAAGGCAAAACTTCAGCAGGGGTAGGTTTCTGGGGTGGCTTTATAAATTCATCAAAAATTTCCGGTTGATGCCATCCAGTTAAATCCCAGTTGGGGTCATTAACAATTGCCTTGGCTTGCTGTGCGGTTAGAGTGGCTGTCGTGGAGGTATCGTATCTTTTGCCTAGGTTAATAGGTGTAATAACCTCAGATGTGGGTTCACTCTCATCTACGTCCATAGCTGCATTGATGGAATCTTGGTCTTTCAGAGGGGAGATGGTAGGGGAGTGTTCGGCCAGTCTTTTGTTGGGGTTCTTGGACAAGGAGAAGTGTGTTCGATGGGAGACCATACGAGTTTGATACGCTTGGTTCGGTGAAGGAGGGTTGGTCTTATCGGTCAGAGTCTCCAGTGGATTTATTGAAGTGAGGTGGGGTTGATGATGTGAGACTGCTGCCGGAGTTTCTGGAATGTTGAACCTTACGATGTGAGGCTGGATAGGGTGAGATGTGTCCTCAGTGGGAGTGGAATCTTTTGTTGAACCGATGATTGTCTCTGGTAGTGGTGTTGGCATGGTGACACTTGTATTGAAGTTATCCTGGGAAGGTGGGTGGGATATGGAGGTAGGCTTTGGTGTGGTGGGTAACATAAGAGTGCTGGTGGGGTGGCTCCTGCAGTCAAGTTTGTCTGTCAATTTAGAGAAAGTTTGAGTGCAGGGGGCAAACTTAGTGGTTATACTATTCCTATGTTGTTGTGCGGGAGTGTGACTACTCTGTGATAGTGTTGCGTCAACTGCCTTCCGCGTCTCTGTTCCACTCAGGCTTCCTGTACTCGTTGCAGATGCCAAGGATGAGAGTCGAACGTGGACTACGCCAGAGCAAGCTGAGATGTCTGGTGACGGATCGGAAGATGTAGGTCGTACGGGCGGTATGGATGGAGAGGAGGGGGAATGTCTTGGGGCTGTAGGAGATGATGTCGATTCTTCAGTAATACTGCTGGGGAATCGTGGTGGCTGTTTCACAAAAATGGTCGGATGGTGATGTGTGGGTAGTGGTTGTGGAATGCTGTTAAGATGGGATGGGGGATTCAGCGGTGGTGATATGTGAAAGGAGGTTAGGTGGAGGGGTATGGCCGTCAGCAGTGAGGGAGCCAGGATTTGTGGGGAAGGCAAAGGTTGATTTGCTGGATTTGGTGTAGGTGTGGTGAAAGGTGTGATATTTGGCTTGTTTTGCCCTAAAGAAGTGAGGGAACTAGCTGAGGTAGGCGGCTGGTATGCGTGCAAGCTTGGTGTTGGTGGTTGCGATGCTTTTGGGGAAGGAGAAAGGGGAAGAGGGAAAGAGAGATATGTGTCAGTGTTGTTTCTAGTGTCCTTGCGCAGAGCAGCTACCTCAAGCTCCACTGTCTGCAACCAGGTAGCTACAGATTGTAGTGCGAATTGCAAGTCTATCAGGGAGTTCGAATGTGGGTTATCTTGCAGCGAAGATGAGTGCGTCAGGGTTGCAGATGGCAAGGAGAGGGAGAGATTCGTAGGATCGGATGATAGTGGCTTCGGTGAGGTTTCTTGATTCGGGAGATTAGGATGAAGACCCGTTGCTTGGAGACAGTAGGGTGTGTTGGGTTCTTTGGTTGTGATGGTGGTCGGCGTAGGGCAGCAGCGATCTGATACGATTGTCTGCGAGGGCGGAGAGATTGCACTGTGTGGTGTCCGAACTGACGTTGGGGAGGTCAATTGGGTAGCGCTCAGGTGGAGGGGATTGATTGGAGTTGGCACAGGCCGGCCGGCTGGAACACTGAAAGGAGGTGTTGGAATAGAGGGAGGTGCCTTGGATGAGGACAGTGGTGCAGTGGTTTTGAGGCCGTGACAGGAAGTTGTTCGGGCAGAGGAGGGTGTTTCGGAGAAGAATTGACGAGGTGTGGTTGCTTGACTGGGAGATGGTAGTGTTGGAGACTGCTGTGGAGCGATCGACAAGCAGAGCGTATCGCTGTTAGTGGACAGTAAAGGGGAAAAGGAGGACGCACTCGCGTGATTGGGAGGGGCTGTGTTTGCCCGGGAGAATGTCGTGGGGTTAGCGTGAAACCAGCGCCCAACTGCAGCGTCGGCTGATTGAAGCCACTGTACGGTGGATTTGAGTGCGAGATGGGGAACCAGCAGACCAGAGGAAGCTCGAGGACGGTCCTGCTGTAGTGGTGACGGCGGCAACGTAGGCGTGGAAGGAGTCCAGGGGAGAAGATTCACGGGTTCGTTTGATGGCGGAGGTAGAGAGAGTCCTTGAAGCCAGCGCTCAAACTCGACATCCGTCTCTTTCAGCCAGGGAACGATGTCTTTAATTGCTTTTTTCAGGTGCGATGGAAATGTTGGAGTTACGGAGGTGCCTGGGAGGTATTGGGCTTGGGGGAGGTGCCAGTCATGGAGTGCTTGGCATGCAAAGTCTGTGTTGTGGCGGCCAACATGGTGATGATGAATTTG
>JALLPD010007846.1:0-12022 GCA_036940065.1 Cyclotella cf. meneghiniana
TGTTTTGAGATCTAAGTGATTTTATTGTCATTTTTGTCATAATCCAGGTCATTGACATGGATTACAACTGTGTGTATTGATTTCCCATTTATTTCTGTGACATTGATTTTCTTGGATGCCACTGAAATGGGCTACCTACTGTGCAAGCAAGACTCAGCCATTCTAGGAAGTCTTCTTCCGCTGAGGAGGTTCCAGCTGCTGTTTTCACATTAATCTGTTGTTAAAATGGAAACTTCCATTTCCACCTTGTGTACCCCTGAACGGTTCCCTCTAGGACCCTGAACAAGGGGACAAAAATGCAGATGGAGTGGTGAGTTTTTGAAGTGGAGTTGCTACAAGGATTTGGGAAGAGGATAGTTAAGAGGTAGTCTAGGTAAGTAAAGAGTACAGAGCACTTGCTAAGAGAGCTCTGATTTTCAGTAAAATTTAAACTTACACTAAAATTTTATTATTGTAAGTTTTACAGGAGTGGTATCAATCTACCAGAGAAGGGACCTAGGCAATCAAATATTTCAAAGAAAATTGAGCCAAAGTAGAGGGTAATTATCATTTGGTTACCAGTCAATTTGAACAATGCTACAATGTCACCTAAATTGTAGGGCACGGTGAAGAAAAAGTTGGTCATTCACAGTTAGACTTATACACATGGATGAGTATACACTGTTTTGTCAAGAGTGTGAACAGGAGACACACTATTTTTAAACAAACCCCTGATGTATTCAAACCAGATGCATTCAAACTGTCTTCAGCCTTTTTTGCTTTCCTGCACAGAATGAGAAACATGATTCATGAAAACGTTAAAAGTGACTTATCACTCTACAATTTCACCTTCCTTCAATCAGTGTACTTTATATAAATGGTAAAAAATCTCAACTTGGGTACCTTCTACTCATAACTCTGATGCAACAATGTTGTATTCAAATTATGTTTTTTCAAGTCTGACGTGCAATTGAGGAGGTCCCAAATTGAATGCAAGCAGCATGTCATGATGATGCAATTACCTGTCAATCTGAGCAATGCAAGCAGTGCTCACAAATTGCAAGGTGCCACTACTAAGAAAGAGTTTATGATTCACAAATGGTGATGTAATGTTGCTGTGACCAAAAATAGTATCCATGGTAATTGAATGTGACAATGCATAAATACACATTAAAAGGACATAAAAATCTCCATGCTTTTACCATATGCATATTTTGATTTGTATGATAAAAATTATCAAGTTATAATGAATTCACCAAAAGAAAACCTTTTCTTGTTCACTACTGTAACTACAGCCAAGAATGGGCATACACAGTTTTGTGATAGGCAAGAACATGGGGTGGATTATTCTTGAACAAGCCTCTCATACATGCCAACACAACCAGATAGCCTCCTAGTTTGCTTGTATTCCAGTCCTGAATGAGCAAAACAATGCCAGAACAATTTATTACTCCTCAATTCTTCTTCCAATGCTTCATAATAACCTTTCTGTAATATCTTGAAGGACCTGCAATACTTCAACAGCAGAACAAAAGTTTTCCTTCAAAAAAAATCTCTGTGTTCATTGTTGTATAAAGCATCCCTTTTTTCACAGTTTTCCCGATGCCTCTTAATGAAAGTGATGCAAACTTCATTTAAGAGAAAAGTGTTCAATAAATCACAGTTAGTCGTGTTGCTCTGAGCAATAGTTGGAACTTTATACTGCCACAGTAGTTTACAACAACATTTCAACTACAACATTCTGCATCATTCAAAACAATCACTAGATATTGAATGGCAGAAACATTCAAGATTTAGGGTTGTCAATGGACATAACAATGACATCAGCATGATAAATCCTTCCAGTGGGACAGCTTTCTGAAGTGCGACGTAGATACCTTGTGGATTTCAAAGCTGAGACAGAAACAGCACCTTTACACACCTTATTCTTTTTCAGCATCATCCAGATACAAAATGAGTGGAGTCATGTAAGATGAATTTGTTCTGTCAGACTTTTTTCAAAATGGAAAACAGACAACTTGAAATAACCTTCTTTGTATTGCACGATTTGATCTTTGGATGAAGATCTGAGAGTACTTCTGTCTATTGTGGTTTTCCTTGAGATGGTCCATCTGCATGGGATATACTTTCAATAGGATTAGATGGAGCATTTTGCTTACCAGTGTTTGCCATCTTGTTGGTGAATCATATTTATTTGAAAAGACTGTACTGATGTACGATATGATAAAAATACAAGTATAAGCATATTTTGAACCAAGGTGCTAATGACATGTTCAATTATACGATATAAATTTTACCAGCAAATTCATGAGTCAAAGGACATCTCCAAAAAATTTCAAACTTCAACACAAGAAAAAAATAATTCTTCTTTCTATACGAAATATTTAGCTAGAAAACATTGAGATATTTAGCTAGAAAATTACTGATTTACAAGAGGAAGCGTCATACATCAAAAGTTGTTTCTTTTCTTAACAACCATCAATTAAAATTACTACTTTTTGTGCAATCTTTTAATTCATTTGAGCCACTTTAATTCATCATACCAATGACAGATGATATAAACAGTTGTAATCAAGGCATCACTTCAAACTTATGCTGCAATCATCATGGGTGTTATATCTCCCAAATTGATGTCTCCTTTACTTTTCTGAATTGTTTCCCTGTGCTCTGTAGATGAATCAAATCTTGTTGTGCAGCTGTCAACATAAATGTCTGAATATTTGGAGCCATGTAAACAACAACCTACTTGATAACACATATTTCTATCTGCCTTGACTTAACTGGTGCTTTGGAGATGTCATGTATGTCCACATCATGTACTTCATGTTTCCAGGTGCAGGATGCTTAAATTTTAATTTTTTTGTTTGTTTCTACCAGTGAATACTTTGATATTTGATCCCATGACTTGTGAATTATCTCCTACCCCAGAAGGATGTCCTTCCTCTTTTCTTTCCTTTCCAGAATATTGCATTATTGATATACTTGATATCTGAATTATCTCTATATTGTCACATAAATGACTTGAAAGAACCAAAATATAAAAGAATTGGATAGTGTGTAGGTGGATAACTTCTTGAAAACTCAGTGAGATAAAAACAGCAGGTCCTGAGCATGTAATACTTGCTAAATTTGTCAGCCATTTTGTTGGCCTCTCATGCCAATTTTCTTAATGATGACCATAAGATGTGTAGTTTGGAAGTTTGGCCACTTTCTTTTCTGTTCCTTCTCTATCATAGCTATTGCAAATGTGAACAGATACCATGACAACTCCTTCAGATCTCTTCTTGAGTTGATGAGATTTAAAAGATTCATTCAACCACAAATTAAGAGATGAAAATCACAATGTCATCTAAGTTGTTGCTCTTAGAAATTAATTGGATGAGAGTTGTCCTGTCATCAGATAGCATCAGAAGAATGTCTGCATCAAAATTATCTGAAATTTTCATCAGCACAACCATATCACAATTGTCAGTAAGTCTTATGTGTTAACTGCATAATCCAAGATGACACTAGTTGCCCTTGAAATCACCAAAAAATCTACCTTTGCATATTTCTTCATATTTGTTCCAACCACACTCACCTCTAATTGCAGTACAAGTAAGTTTAAATCCTCAACTGTTGTCCATCAATTTCTTAAGCTTTCTAGTTTCAACAACAATAATTTCTGGAGAATTTTTGCCGTTCTATTATCCTCAAAGAGATTGTAAGAGAAACATTTGTTGGAAGCAACCCAAAACCAACACTACCCCAGAGACTTTTTAAATGTTGATAATTAATGCTGTACTCCTATTTTCTTAATGATGATTGCATGTAATGAAATTCAGAGCTGTTACAAATTGTACAGTTTATTGAAAAATGACAGAAGAAATATTCAATCAGAGCAAGCCATTCATACATATTGTCCTACATGAAATTACATAATGATATCTACATAAGCTTATTCTCTCCAATGCAAAAATGTTACCATCATTAACAGACTGTTGTTTCTTTTGATTATGAAGGGTAGGGATGGCCCTTGATACATCGAAATAACTATGACTTTTCTCTTCACTCTAAATTTCCTCCCAAGAGCCCTCATCTGCAAATGTGGCACTACAACCATTACTTCATGGGTGAATTCATCATCAGAATCCCTATGTTCTCTATCAGCATCTTCAACACCTCTTTGTCAATATCATCATCTAAATCTACTGAATTGTCAATAAGTTCATGACACTTGTTATCATCCCCATCATTGTCAGTGACATCAAGCTCATCCTCATCCTATTCACACACCCAAGCTTCAAACTACAACCATCACATCAACTTTGTCCTATTCAATTGTCTTCACTTGATGAAGATTTCAACACAATAATTCCTTTTGCTAATATTGCCTTTGCCAGAATGCAAATTTTTCATATCAACATTACTGCAAGGATGACCTTTATGATTAGAAACATCATTATCAGTTGGACAAAAGAAACCTCCACTTCTGATTCCAAACCCAAAACCATCATCATCACCTTATGAATGTGGTTTATGATGGTATCCCAACAATGTCAAACAAACAAACCAAGTGTTTTCCAAACCATAAATTTTTTCAAGTGTATGCAAATGTTTGATGTTTTTTAGGTTCATGTATGCATTCTTTTGCACCTCTGCCTGCTACCTTTCAGGGCTGTTCCCTTTTAAGTGTAAAAGGAATGTCAATCCAGCATTGATATTCAGTGATGTTGTATGCAATACTATTTTGTAGATGATCTTTTGGAATAGGATATATTGCAAAAATTAACATTTCATCACTATGGTGAAGTAGAACCACTGCAGTATTAGCAGTCTTCAGAATGTATGTGCTTGCAGAACCATTTGCAGAACATCATAAAGTTTGAAATTATCAATATGATGAACACCATCAAAATGAATGGTGTTCAGAAATCAACAAATAAATTTTTCTTTACTGGACAAGGAAACTCAGGTCATTGAGAATAAAATTTGTGACCGTGGTATGTTTCAGTTTCTCAGGTTCATCATGAAACAAAGGATCAATGCATATGTGACAGTGAGTAACAGAATGATGAATAAATGCAAAAGAAATCAATGAAATGAAAGAACACATCTACTATATGGCAATGCTTTTGCATGATGCGGAACCTCTCCCAAGGCAGATAATAATTGTTTGCCACACTGTTCATAGGCATTTATGTTGCATTGTGTTTTGGATCATATGAAGGGTGTTTCTTTTTGACAGAGATCATAGTTCCCTCTCTTGTGGTTCTTAAAATGACATGAAGATTTTCCTTTTAACTATTTGTATATTCCTCAAGTCTGTTCTAGCTCTGTTAGGAATAGGCTCTTCCAAGTGTCTAACCTTTTTTGTTTCCTTCATTCCTCTTAAGATAGAACACTCCCAACGTGAAGCAGTTTTGTTTGGTTACATATATGATCAAAGGCAAAATTGTCAGACCATTAATATAACAAGTTCACCCAATTTCATCAATAACTCATATCGATCAAACACTATTGATATCAATTCCCAGTGTCCCACAAATTCTTTGTGAAGGTGATGAATGATCTTGTAAAGAAATCCATAAATTCATCTAGAAATGAAGTGTCTCTCATTGAGAAATTCAGTAAAACTCAATATTATAGCTGTTTTCTGGTAGGTGTCTTTTGTTTCTTCTTCAATCCTGATGACTGTTGCTCATTTGTCTTATGCGTATGTACACTACCAGCCTCTGACAAAACTGACAGATATTGAAAATGCAGAAACAAAAGTCAAATGTATGTAAAAAGAAAGAATTTCAGCATAAACAGTTGTATATATCAAATTATTGGTGACTTTGATCGCACGTCTTGTTACAGCAACTAAGTCATAACTGCTAACATTTTTGCTTTTCTGGATGTTCATTAGAAAATTTCCTTATGAATAAACTCAGTTAAATTGTAATATGCCCTTTGTTCATAAGACATATTCAATTCCTATGTAATGTAGCTTTATTAGCTAGTGAGGTTGAGGGAAACTAACAATTCAATTCAACTTAAACTATAGAAAGCTTTAGTAATCTGTAAAGAAAACATTATCATTAGAACACTACTTTATAATTAACACCAAATAGTGGGTCCCCATTTTTTATAGAAAGCTGTACAAGAACAGCAACTGCTCGGAAAACATACCCATGCTGTGTTGGATCATGTCGATAGACTTGATCCAGGATTTGAAAGCTCTTGAGACGAGCATTCACAGTCTCATGCCGCCCCTGCACCCTCTTCTGCATAGCATCTGCCTCCTCCGACGAACGACTCAACACCGCAGAAGGCACTTTTGTCACGTAAGGACTCTCTCCCACGTACCCATCATCAGCCTCAACTCTCTCTCCAAGATTAAGTTCCTTCATCAGCCCATCACGAAAAATGTTAATATCGGGCCAATCCTTGCATGGATATGGCCCATTCAACCACTTGATCTCCCCAGTTAAGATGCCCAATGCCACCTCATAACGCAACGCTGACTTGCCTTTGAATTTGTAGGAGGCAAAAGCAGGACCCTTTTGTTGGATCCTGCAGTCAGTGCAGTCAACACTCAGATGAGTGTCATGCCTCTTATTTGCCATCCTGTCTTCAAAAGTAATCTGGAAAATGCAAGTCAGAAGCATGATTTTAATGTGAAAAGGACAATACATGAACTTACCACGGCGCTTTCGAGGTCGGAGAGTGCATAGATGACTGGCCATGTGTGCTTTCGCCATGTCTTCGGGTCAACAGCACCCTTTTTTGATGCAGCTGCAGAGCATCCTTCCTCTGTTCGTGGGTAGCACTTCAAGAAGTACATTGCCCACAACAAGTGGCTGATCTCGGCGCCATCAGGCAACAGATCAAGCTCTGTGAGCAGTGTCCATGCATTAATTGCGACGACAACACCTGCTCCAAAATACTCACGGAAGCGACGATCCTCCGTGACATCAGCAGCCATTTTTTGCCCAGTACGGCGCTGAACATCCTTTGCAACCCGGTAGAAGTCTTCCATGGTTGAAAGGTCACGCTGCCTCTTTGCACGTGGAAGTTCGTTCATGATCTTTCGCACAGAGAAAGAGGGCAGGTCCGAAAAAAGTGTACTGACCTGCTCACCTTTTTGCCTGTGTGCTAAATTTTTCGGCACACTCTCTCTGCAATCAAGATAGGGTGGTGATGAGAAGATGATGAGACGACCACGATGATTATTTGTCTTTCGACAATGATGAGGGGTGATGCTCACGATGATCGTGTTTGTTTATTGTCGTCGAGGTTGTGATGCATGATGTGAGTGTGATTGTTGTGTGCTGTATTGCTGCTCGTTTTGATAACAACAACATGCTTAACTTATTTTTGCAATCACGCGAGATAAGAAAATGACGTCGTAGGCAGTAAAATAGCAACGGATACTAATAGCGACCAGCTGTCAATAATAACTCTTCGGGAAATAGGCTATTTTAAACAAATAAGCTATCTTTGAGAAATAGGCTATGTTCGAGAAATAGCCTATTTTTGAAAATCATAAATCGCCTATTTCTCGCAGATAGCCTATTTCTCGAAAATAGCCTATTTCTCGAAAATAGCAGCACCATCAACGTAGGAATAGTAACTTGTCCAGTAGAGCTCGAAAATAGCCTATTTCTCGAAAATAGCCTATTTCTCGAAAATTGCCTATTTCTCGAAAATAGGCTATTTAATAGGCTATTTTCGAGAAATAGGCTGTTTTCGAGAAATAGGCTATATTATAGGCTATATTATAGGCTATATTATAGGCTATATTATCGGCTATATTTAGCTTATAATATTGTTGAAAATTTCACTCCCGCATGAATCGCACACCTCCTAACAAGACAAATGATTTTCTGTGATGAAGGCCAACAATGCGGAACAACGAGAACACCTCTCACTTTTTTACAATGGCACCTTCACGCACAAAAAAGTGGAGTGCCGAATTGAAGGCAGGCTTCCGTAAACGCATACAAGACAAACAAATCAACCCGGAACGGAGCGATCCTCAGTACATCGAAAAAATCAGGTTGCGCTATTACCCCGACCGACCGAAAGAAACATTCCGAAACAACTACAAGACTTCAATTGCGGAGTGGCGCACTGGGAAAGCAATTGACGAGTACAACAAGGGTAAGTTCTCGACAAGTACCGTTCTGTTGATCGTGAATAAATGATATCACTCACCTTCTCTTTTAGTTCGCGACCAGCAAGCAGAGGAGTCATACTATCACAGTTCTGACGACAGTGACTTTGCTGACGAAGCTTCTGAGTCTGTGGACTCATTATCGGACTTGGAAGAAGCAGACAGAACAGAACTTCAAGACCTTGAGGAAGACACTGCTGCGCACAAGATGGCCCCCAAAAAAGGCACTCGCTCCACCACCAGGACTAGCAAAAGCCCCCAAAAAGACACTTCTGTGGATGTGGTGGCCACACTTTTAGACACCACATCCATTGCTTCTGACCCCAACTTCTCCTGCACATACAGGTTCCCCTTTAGCAGGAACAAAGCCAAGGATGGAATCAAGGACATTGTGTTTTTGGAGTTCCAATCTGTCAACCTCCCCACATCCTACCTCAGGATTGCAAAGGTCTTGCCAGGAGGGATGAAGTTTGCTGTCTGCATGGCTGCCCCCAAGTGGTTTTTTGAGGAGGGCTACCTTCGCACGTTGTTGGGGGCTGAGTGGAATGAGAACCATGCACGTGTACAATCACGTGACGAAATGGTTGTCCAACCCATTCGCATGCTTGCTTCTGGTTTGGAGCGTTATGTGATGGGGGAAGCTCAGGTAATTCACCTTCCCTTCAAGTGCATTGAGGGTGATGTAAGTCCCCATTGGGGAATTTGGCGCACTCCAGGGGTTGAAGACATCACCATGACTGATCCAGCTACTGGGGTTGCTACCGTACACATGCAGTTCCAGCGCACGATGACCTTCCGCCTCACCAGTGTACACAATAATGCAGAAAGACTTGGTGCACAACAGGCGACTGTCTATGGCTTTGCTCATGGAGAAACCCCCTAGAACTATTTGTATATGTCTTTAAAATCACTCGGTCCTTATATGTATTTGGAATGGTTTTTGGTAAAGCCATAGTTTTGGTTAAGATGTAAAGAATGATTTTACGGTAGCTAAATTGTGTTTAGAACTGGTATGATTACTTTCAATATATTGATATATTGCAGTATAAGACATTTCCCTCAACTTCAGTTGACAAAAACAAATCAAAGAGCGCATAGCACTTTTTATTTGGGCAAGTGGCTGGAATAACAACTTATGGCGAAGACAGTTTAATGATGACCATAAGATACTTACTCAAGTTGTTGTAGATGTCCTGCATGGAGAAGTTGAAGTTGTCATTCATAGAGCTTAATGTCCCTGCAAGGGAATTCAAGCCTTGAACTGTTGGAGGATGTTATCAGTACATTTGTTATTCTCTGGGGAATCAGTTTTTGATTAAGATTTGTGGTAATCAGGACTGGTAGTTGATGTTGACCTGTCTTCATGTTGGTGTGGACTCTGAATGCAAAAGATGTTGTGTGACTTACAGTCGAGCTTGCCGACAACTCTGAGGAAATTACTAGTATGTGTGAACTTGAACAATTGACACAAAAAGGAAACAAACAAGAAAACTCATGGAATGTAAAAGACACTTCAAAAACTCCTAAGCTACAAATGTAAACAGCAATTGTTCAGGATCCACCAGAACAACACAAAGTAACTGTTACAGAGAAACCAACCAGCTTATTTAATATCAAGAAGCCATTTCAATTCCATATGACAGTGTTCCCTGTCAGCATTAATACCTCATCAGCAGGACACAAATTACAGGGAAGGTCAACAGACATCATCATTGTTTCATCTTGGCCTAAACTCAAAAATAATATCTGCTTTAGGAATGGGTAATACACCATCTTCTCATGAGTTTGGACTCTTAAAGGATTACTCTTGTTTCACCCTATTAACATGGACCAGTCATTGAAGCCAACAGAGGAATTGATACACTTCACAAAGCAAGCAGAGAGGGCTGAGACGACATTACTGCAAAAGTATCAAATCACATTGACAAACTTAATCTCATGACAATTAACTGGTTCAATGCTATATGATTACATTTAACTATTTTCCATGGGCCATAATTCCAGTCACCTACCTGAAATATGACAAGAGTTTTTCTTTTCAATCTTTATATTAAGTGAGCCATGACAGCATGTCGAGTCATAATTTTGGCCGAATACCTGAGTTACAATTATTGAATAAGGTGTATAGGAGTGTTGATTTCATCACAAATCATTAAACTTCATTTTATCTAAGACTGATAATGATTATTTCATGTCTAGTGTAACTTGCTTAAATTTGAAAGTTTTAAACTCAACATCATGGATACTTGAATTATGGACAATACTTGACACTTGACATTTCTATTAATTCCTCATTACAATTCCCCATACCACTTTGTGTACCCCTAAACAGCCCCCCTGGGACCCTGTACATGGGGACAAAAATGTGGACAGAGCAATTAGATTTTGAAATTGAGCTGCTCCGGGAATATAGATAGAGGATTTGATAAAGATAGCTTGGATATGTAGATACTTGGCTCGTATCATTTTCCGGTAGAGGTTAACTAGTAGACAAATGAAGTAGGTTTTGATGATTGGGAATGAAATTCAATGAGCTATTTGACTAATCAAAAGTGAGGACTAATGTTTGTTATTCCTCTTGATTTTATAAAAAAATTACATGATAAATGTTGTCTTGTGTTGATCAGAGCTCCATATTATCATGGTCTTGAAAGATATCTTGATCTTGAACAATAATTTGGTCTTGAAACTATCTTGGTCTTGACAAGACCTCTTGGTCTGGCAAGAGTACTTGGTATTGTTCCTCCTTCTGCAGGATGCCCTTGAAACTTTGTATGGTAGGTATCCAAAGGATACCTTCAACTATTTTGAGGATATCATCCATTTTTGAAGTAGATGCAGGTACTCAGTTGAGGAAGATACTTGGAGCATATCACTCATGCTTACACTTCAAGAATCAGGGTGGCACATGGAAAAGAAAATGTTAGCAAGGAATATAATCCTGTTTGTGTGCAGAAAAAACTTGTCTTGAAGGAAAAAACTGCAGTTCCCAGGAAAACAAATCCTAAGTGAGAAAAAAATCTTGGGTGAGCCAAGCTTGCTAAAATAAATTCATGTCAAGGGGGAAATTGCAAGCCTGCTTGTGATGTGTGCTACATACATCACAGTATGTTTGGTTGAAAGCATAAGCGCTGTTGGAGAGGGAGTCTTGAGTCATGTGATTCAACCTGACCTGTGCCATGATGTGTTTTTATGCTCTCCTAAGCCATAATGGTAATGACCTACTTCCGCATCAAACCAGTATGAATCTTCAGATAGACGGACTATCACATCCATAAAGATGGTTTGGTGCATGATAGATTACCATTTATACTCTGCTAGTGCTTTCACCAACCATGTGACTACAACCTTGAAAGGATATGGAAAAGTTGGTCTGGTGTTGCCAGTTGTCTCTTATTGCCTATGTCTGTGTGCTAGAAGGGACAGCCAAACAACAGTTTTCATCTTTTGTATTGCACCACTACATTGGGTGGGAGGCACTGCAAGTAGGTGTTTAGTGATTGGAACATTGGTGTCTGTAAGGGACACACAATGTCACTAGCAGCAACTCTCATGGCCAGCATTTGTTGGCAGGTCAGGCATCACCATGATGTGTTTGATGCCGATCTCTTGTAATGTATTCCCTTGGGTTTTGTATTGGAGGACTCTGGTTGACTTACACTGGATTCCAAATGATGTTCATAAGGCAAGAAAGTGGAGTGTCTAACTGCACTTTGATTGTCACGAGAAGTGTACAGTGTGGATATTAAACCAGGTCTGATCACTAAGGTGTGACCTAAGCTGAATGGTAGGAATATTTTTGTTCTAGATAAGAAGAAAAAATAGACTTCTGAAGAAATGGAAGGTGTAATTGTGAGCTTTATTTTAATTGATCAAAATGAGGATTGCCAATTGGTGATCCTC
>JALLPD010007885.1:0-10597 GCA_036940065.1 Cyclotella cf. meneghiniana
TTTTTTGGAGCAAAGGTGGTTCCTGTCAATGTGAAATTACTGTGCTAATCACAAGAAATCATTTTGGGTAATCGGACAGTAAAGTATGATTTAGACACAGTAATATCTAAATCTGCAAGAGTAAAATTTCTGTCAGCTTCAAGGTATCCAGAACACTGTCTGTCTGTACTTCATTAAAATGCACTGGTCAATTGTGGCGTATGCTTTCATTTTCATTCCTGCGCTCTCTCATTTCCCCTCCATTGCTCTGCCCCACTATGAGAATTATTTCCGCCGCAACCTAAATCAACCCGATACTCCATAACTACAGGTTGCCTGCAAACACACCTTGTACCAAATTGTGTCTTTCGTTGCAGCACACATATTGATTATTGATAAGGTGTGTTGCTTTTTGTTTGTTGCATGCATTATTGTGCCCTTTGTACTGCTGCCAAGACTGACACTGATGCTCCATCTTCCCACGCCATCCTCTCCTGTAGTCTTACCCTTTTGGCCCGCTGAATCTTCCTGTGTTTTATTCCGGTAAGTCAACTATTTGTATTAGTCCTCCCCCATGTCTCTCGAACATCGATTCTGAAAATTTCTTGCCTGTGATCTTCCGCCGCCACCAACTCTAGGCCCGAGTCAAAGTAAAGAAAGAGAAAGCCACGGCACGCTGCATTTCCCTGTGCATTTTCATTGAGGTAAGTCAATTCGTGGTGTCGATCTCTCTCAAACTTTGATGCAAATATTATCTCTCATTTGATTTGGTCTTCACACCCTTCTACTCAGACATGTTCAAGGGAACATATTCCTTGTCCTCTTCTTCAGATTCTTCTGAAGATGAAGATGAGGGCATCATGCTTGCACAGCTCAATAGGAATAAAAGAAGTGCCCCCGAAGATGAAGTTGATGACAGTGATGCCTCTGTCCCCTCTGTCCAGACAGAAGGGGTTTCATCTACCTCTTCAGACCACGGAAAGGGGGAGGTTGAGGGAGAAGAGGAGGACTTGCAGGAACCAAGGGACCTTGAACAAGTACTTTTGGATGAAGTTGTTCCATCAAAGCTAAAGGATGTGTGGATGGGGGGAAGATCACAAAGTTTGTGGATGATGAAGATGGCCTCAAGAAATGGACCTGTGCTTTTTGTGGTGAGATAAGGAAGGGATGGAATGCAACTAAAGCACTGGGTCACATGATTGGTGGGGCCGACAATGTCAAGGGTTGTGTGAAGATTGACTCCCAATGGAAGCAGCTATATGTTGATATCATTAAGAGGAAGAAGCTCTCAAAACAAGAAAAGCAAGATCAAGTTCACAAAGTGGACATGTCCCTTGACAATAAGGAAGCTGATGCACTCAAATTTGCTCGAGCTGAAAAGAAAGCTAGTCGCCTTCATCATTTCACTGGACCTATGCATGCATCTCTTCCAACGAATTCTGTGGATGTAACTACCTCAGTTGAGGAAGATGTTTCTACACTCACATCAGGTATTATGAACTCGGGAAAAAAGACTACCCCGAAGAATTACTTTCTGAAGGGTAGTTCAACAGGTGATGTTTTTTATAGTTATTGATCATTCTTCTGTTCAGGCATTCACTTTTTTCTTCAACCCTCCTTCAGATGCCAAGTGGAAACAAAAAGTTTATCTTCAACAGAATATTGTGATGACAACTCGCGGAAACCCTCAAGCTGAGGATGAACTTCATATTGCCATTGCTCATTGGATTGCTGCTCACTGTCTGCCCTTTTCTATGTCAGAGGATACACTATTTAAGAGAATGCTTGCCAAGGCAAGAGCAACAAATCATAAGTATGTCCCCCCCACCAGGTACCAAGTTGCAGGCCATTTGTTGGATGCCAACTTTGCTGCGTACCAGAAAGACACCCTTGACACGCTTCTTGCAGATGTAGAGACATATGGCATGAGTATTTTTGGAGACGGTGCAACAATAGTCAAGACTCCGATGATAAACATCCTTGCCAGCTTGCCCACCAACCCAAGTTGTGTTCTGGATGTTGTTGACTGCACAAACCACATGATGACAGCAGGAAAGAAGGATGCCTGGTATATTGCAAAGCAAATTTTACCTCTTATGCGAAATATTGATCCTAACAAAAATCGTATTAATGTTGTTGCTTTTGACGGAGCATACAATGTCCAAAAAGCAGGTGAGCTTTTAAGAGAGCACTACCCCCAAATCACAGTCTTGCAGGGAATTGAACACACAGTTGCCACCGTCATTGGTAAGTGGGTGGGATTGCGACCCATTAAGACTCTGTGCCAATTTGCAAAGAAGGTGAGAAAAAGTTTTAATTTTTATACTTATCGAAACTCTTCTCTAAAAAATTGAGATTTTGTTTAAGGTTAAGGGACTTGTTTGGGAACGTCCGTCATGCACCATATGCAGTTTTTGCCAATGCGTCAAGGGCTCACAACAATGGCAGGATGTTAGAATTTATGAAGCCATCTGAATGTCGAATGGGAGGAGTAGCAATCCAGTTGTTGAGAGTTCTACGTCTCCGGGAGACACTTGCTGAGTGTGTCATCAGTAAGGCATTTTGTGACCTCAAGAAATTCAAGGATGTTGCTGACATTGTGATGAATGAGAGGTATTGGGATTTGCATTACGCTGTATGCAAAGGTTTGTATCCTGCTTATCTTTTGCTACGGTGTGCTGACCAGAAACTTGGTGGAATGGATCGTGTGAAGTATTTGATGATGCAAATAACTCGTCTCTTGCCCAAAATGGTCGATGAGATTGTTGAGAAGTGGGATGCTTTGGGAGAAGACAATCTGAAATTGATCCATTGTGCAAAATCAGGTTTAGAGTTTGACACTCCAAAGGCAGTGGGTGGATCAAAAACAGAAGGGTTAGATGACGATGGTGATGTTATTCCTTTGCCATAATTTTCCTTTTTTGTATCGAAGACTCACCTATGATTTGCACTGTTTCAGTTGATTTGAGTTCTGACAGTGATGATAGTGATGATGAATCAAGTGTATCTACGGGTGGTGACAGTGTCTTGAGTTCAGAATCATTCTCTAGAGGAGTTTCCATTGATGATGGCCCCAGTGATGCATTTGATGTATTCAAGTTTTGGATGCCAAAGATATGGGAACACTACCAACCTCATATGCTAAGTGACATTGTTCGTGTGGCTTATTTGCTTAGTCCTGACCCCCTTGTTATGGCACATTCTTCAGACAAAGCAAACATAGATCCCCTTGACAGGCTTGCAATGGAAAACCTTGTTCGAAAGATGTTTGTACCTCGAGACATGCTTCTGACTGAAGATCGAGACAGGGAGGAGGCAAGGTTGATCCACAAACTCTGGCAGGAATATGGAGATTTCACAAGTAAGCAAGGATTCTTCAAGCCAAAGCATATTTGGATCACTGCGGAGTCAGGAGATTGTTTGGCCCATGTGTGGCATAAGAACTACTCTCTACCATACACTGAGGTATTGGGTAGATTAGGGTGTCGGGCATGTTCTACATTGCTTGGAATTGGAGAGGCTGAGCGTCATTGGAAGGTGACTAAGAGGAACAAGCAAGGACAGAGAGCAAGACTGGGGGTGGTGAGGACAAAGAAGCAGTCGGCAATTTCAGCAGCATACAGTCATGAGAAGTCTGCACTTAGGAGGTTGGCTGCATCTAGAGCTGGTAAGTTGTACGAAGATGCAGATTTTGACCAGTTCCTTGGGGAGGGGGTTTGGGAGGACAGAAAGAGACTTGCTACTTGCATTTTCAGGGCTTGGTACGAGTGTTGGGAAGATGCACAGCTAAATAGTGCTGGTGATGACAGGTTTGCAGCTGCTCTAAGTGTGAAGTATGGTGGATTGAAGTTTTATGATGAGGATGGGGCTCAGCAAGGCTTTGATGGTCCAGTGAATGGTTTTACTTTAGAGGATAATTGTTGTGTTTTGGTGAAGTTGGATGATGATTCGCATGACCAGCCAATGAAGAAGTTTGGGTACAAGTACTGTATTTTGCTATGTTTTCCGGGGTTTGACCGCCAAAAGCCATATCTGAAGCAGGCTCACAAGTATTGGGCAATTCAAGAGTTGTTCAAAGACTGTGACTTCTACGGCATGATACAAGAGTACTACAAGCAACATCCACAGGAAGCTGATGAGATTAGGCTCAGGATTTACCAGAATGATGGAGTTGTTGATGAGTTGACTGAGAAGGAGGCAGTTCAATCAGGAGAGTCTGTGAAGAGAAAGAAGTATGATGTAATGGAGACAAGTAAGGCTAGCAGGAAGAGGAGTCAAAAATAGTTGCTTTTTCCCCACATTTGTGGCCTTGGTGGGTGGGGTTTTTTCAGCACTATTACATCTAGTTGCAATGTTGTTATGAGTGATATTAAAATCTATGACTAAATTTATTCAAGTTACTGGGTAATTACTTTCATATTACTGTTGAGTTACTGTCAAATTACTGTTGAATTACTGTCAAATTACTGCAATAATACAAAGTTCTAAGATATGTAACAGTAAACTACAGTAAAGTAAAGCACAGTAACTTTTTCAAATATTGACAGTAATGTTACTGCCAGAAAGGAAGTGAGACTCCTACCAAAGATGTGACATGTGTGATGTCACGAGATGATACTCCTATGGACAGATTACTGAGGAATATACAGTAATTACTGGGGAATTACTGCAATTACTGAGGAAGTAATATTTTGGGGGTTTTGGTGACAGTAACAAAAAAAGTAATTTGCAACCTAGGTCCTGTGGTCAAAGCCATGTTTTAAAATTTAAATTCTTAACAGCATGACCTTTCAAGGGAAACAATGTCCACAAAAATTGTGTTTCCCTGAACTCCTAATTTTAACCAATTCATTAGGAAGACACTTGAGTCTAATCATTAATTATGAAAACAAATCGCTAAATTTATTACTTCTTGCAATGTATCTAATTTTCTGAAATTTTCAATTAATGTTTGTTGTTGTTGTTGATCTATATTAAAGTTTGACTTCATGTTTACTCACTGATGATAGTACTACTCTACTCCAAGTACATAGTATGTCTACCAGCTACTAGCAGCTTACACTAGCACCATTCATTTGTTCTTGGTCTCATCTTCACCCAATAATTGAGCTCATAAAGTAAGCAATCGGATTGTTATTCACTACAATTGATACGTTGTAGCTGAGACTTCCTTAGATTGCTTACTTGTTGATATCCATCTGCAATGAGCAAAGCCAACTACACGGCACAAGCTACCAACTGCGCTCACATGAAAGAGCTCATTGGTCACCTACAACTACAGCGGGATGTATCCGGTTGCTACCAGCATGACGATGTTGACATCTTCATCACCGCCATCTAATGACAGCTCTCAGCTTGCTACAATGAACAGCAACGGGGCAATGGGACAAAACTTTTGATGCAGGCACACAGCAACGCACTCACCCGCATCAAATCCACCAACAAAATCACCGCCGACACTGACCTTGCAGAATCAAAGTGAGCGGCCTCAAAAGTCAAGACCGACAACAGAAAAGATGTGCCTCCCACTTTCACCACATGCGCAGATGCCAAGGAAGAAGCCAATAGCTGCAACTATGCCATCCAGGCAACCATCGGTACCAAGCAAGGTACTGCCGAAGCCATCTCCAACATTGTAGGCATGGAGGTCATTGACCAAGTCCTCTGCAACACTGACGGCAGCCTCAAGGGAGTCAACGAATTCCTCCTCTCTGAAGTCATCCAGGAAGTGTGTGACAGCACCATGAGACCCACCAAACGCAACCTCATCAGTCTCCTAATCACCACCATCCAGTTCAAATTTGACTTCCACAAAAAGTTTGTCATCAACATGGAGCAACTGTGTGCCAAGATCACCTGCGTCCACTCCTATGGAGTTGCCCATGATGAATCCACCATCGCACTAACGATCCTTGCCAACATACATCCGCTACAGACACAATTTTTGTGAACCCCTTCAAAAATTATGTCATTGCTACAAGCGCGATTTCAAGCACGATGGCACATCACACAAAATCATCACCGAACTCACCACGACTTACTCTTCCCGTGACCTTGTCAATACCCCAGCCCCCTCCGGGACTGCCTATGCAGTCTCTGATACGTATTCCATCCTCAACCAATTCCTTCAAGACAACAGACATGACTACAAGGAAACGGCCCTTGGCACCAATGCATCTGACAACAGCTCCTCCCACACCACCAAACAAAACCGGCGCAACACAAGACACAGCAATACATGCCACAACCACAGCCGTGGCCGCAGCACATCTTGCAATGTGGCAACACACTGGAAAGACACCCCCTGCAAACATTGCAAAAAAACAAACGCAACAATCAGCATCCAAACCAGCAGGAATTGAAGTGCTTTTGGAACCCCAGATTCATGGGATGGTGCCCCAGTTATGTTTGCTTAGAGATGGCGGTACAATACAAACCCAAACCCAAATTCACAGATCCAAAGGACTCAGGCACAGAATCCAAACAATATTGCACGGGTCTGCCTGATGGATGGACATTGATTGAAGGAAAAAATACAAACATACTAACTGTATCAAAACCAAGTGACACGTACATGTATTCCGCTAATACTAATATTTATCGCATCCCTTCATTCCTCTCTACCATAACATGGACCCAACACCTAATGATGACAGCACATCACCCCCCACTCAGACCCAGTTGCATACTCACACACAAACGACACCTCAAACACATTCTCAGTCTCCTCGAACAACAGGAGAGCCTGTTCCTCGAGCAACCAAATACCAAGCAAGCACCCCAACAATGGCACTCCACCACCAAGCCCATACGCTGTGCCACCAACCACACTGTACGCCTCTTCAAGGCAACTGGCAAACCCGTCATGATTACCTATAACTCGGGTGTGGATGGCCACTACATTAGTGAAGAAGATTGGCGCAAAGCCGGACTCCCCATCATACGACCTTCCATGATAGGGGTTGGCACAGTAAACGGCAGCAGCAGCACCGCCAAACACGTCACGGCCCTACCTTTCTCCAGCCTTTCAGCACGTGCAAAGAAGGCTGACTCCTTTGATGACTTCCCCACATCCCTCATGAGTGTTGGCAAGACTGCCGATGATGGCACAATCTCCATCTTTACCAAAGATGGTGTCACCGTGCACAAAGAGAACAATGTGCTCATCACCTGCAGCAGTGAAACCATTCTCATTGGCATTTGTGATGACCAGGGTCAGTACCACATCCCACTGCAACAGCACTGCAGTCAATAACCATGCACTCCCCACAGGCAAACTATCAGAGCCCTATGCCACGTAAATAGCGTCTATGACCTGCCTTCCACCAAACAGGCCATCAAATGGATGTATGCAGTCTGCAGCTATCCAGTCAAGTCTACATGGCTCAAAGCTATCAAAGCAGGCAACTTTGTCGGATGTCCACTTCTCACAGAGAAGCATGTTCAGAAGTATTATCCAGATGCAACGAAACCATGAAAGGTCACCTCAACCAAACATGGAAAAGTGTCCGTTCCACAAAACTCAAAGCAACTCTGTTCGGGTTTTGCACAACTCTATGACATCCGCAAAACCGTTCTCTGATCAAACAGGTAGGTCTCCTGTTTAATCGCAGCACAGCAACAATTACATCATGGTGTTTATCGGAATCGACAGCAATGTCATCCTTGTCAAACCGCTCAAGAACCGCAACATGGCAGAATTTATTCGCCCATATGACACACTTGTCATGCGTCTCCACCAAGCGGGGTTTACCCCCCAAAAGCACATCCTCGACAATGAAATCTCAGTACAAATGAAGGACCACATTCACGGTTGCTACAAATTCCAATTTGAACTTGTTCCCCCGGGATGTCATCAGTGCAACGCCGCTGAAGTTGCCATCAGAAATTTCAAAAGACACTTCCTCAGTGTACTTGCGGGCACCACCACCTACTTTCCCCTCCACCTCTGGGACCGCCACCTACCACAAACAGAGATAGGCCTAAATCTTCTGCCTCAATCTAATGCAACACCCACTGCCTTAGTCCACGCCTCTCAGTGGCCCCTTCAACTACAACAAAATGCCACTCGCCCCGATGGGTTGCAAGGTGCAGGTACACAAGAAAACCGACACACAAGGAACGTGGGCATTCCACAGCATTGATGAGTGGTACTTATACACATCCCCTGAGCACTACTGGGTACACAATTGCCACATCAAATCTGCTCGGGCCGAACGTTTGAGAGACACCGTAAGTTTTCTGCACAAGCATATCACAAACCCCTTGGTTTTGCACGCCGACAAGCTCATAAATGCTTTGGCACACTGCAAATGCATCCTACGCAGGAGGGTGAACAACACAGCCACACAAGAACTCCATGAACTCCAGACCATTGTACACCAAGTCAACACCGCCATACGTCACACCAACTACAGAGTCATGACCCCCAATACCTGTGACGGCACAATGTGCAAGCCGCAACTGGAGCTGCCAATTCCAAGGGTGCCAGCCCCAACCCCAATTCCAAGGGTGGCCAGCCCTGCTGCCATCCTCCCCAATGACACCATCCAACAATCCACATGCATCACTACTTTACATCGACACAAGGCACGGCGTCGTTGATCCACCAACTTCCACTCAACCATTCACCTCCCCAACCAGCCGCCAGCCCTCGGCACCCAATCCAAAACACGTACACCCACTGTCACTTCCCCCCAACCACTGCAATGCAGGTGTCCCGACTACACAACCCCACTGCCTCCGGCACCAGTAAGCGCTGTTGACACGCCCACGCTGTCCACCTCCTACAGATGGGCAACCACAATGAACATGATGTCCAACCGGCCCTGGCCATCCTGGATAGGGACTCCGGAAAATTGCTAAACCACCGGCAACTACTACGACACCCAAAGTACTGACAGTAATGGAGCATCTCATCTGCCAAAGAGTTTGGCCGCTTCACCCAGGGTGTTGGTGGTTGCATCAAAATGCCTACCAGCACAATCCATTTCATCACCAAATCCCAGGTCCCCCACAACCGCAAACGGGATGTAACATACGGCAGTTTCATACGCACCGTACGTCCTGAGAAAGCCAAAATGAATCGCACTCATTTCACGGCGGGGACAAGATCAACTACCCTAGTAAGGTTGCCACCCCCACAGCGGAAATGCTTGTTGCCAAGATCCTTTTCAACAGCGTGGTGTCCACACCCAATGCATGATTCATGACCATGGATCTCTCCAATTTCTATTTGATGACCCCGCTCAAACAACCCAAATACATTCATGTGCAACTCACTGACCTTCCCAATAAAATCATCAAAGAGTACAAACTATATGACAAAACCAACTCCAAAGGCATGGTTTTCCTCGAAGTCACCAAAGTGATATATGGCCTATCCCAGGCGGGTCTGTTGATGAACAAACTCCTTGAACAATGCCTCAACAAACATGGCTATGTGCAAAGCAAGCTCATCCCTGGCCTTGGAAACACCTATCCCAACCAATCCAATTCACCCTCTGCATTGTCAACTTTGGCGGGAAATATGTTGGTTGCAAACATGCCTTACACCTGTAGCGTGTCCTCAAAGAACATTACAAGGTAACTACCAACTGGACGGGCAAACACTATCTTGGCATCCATCTCCACTGGGACTATACAAAACATCAAGTCTCCTCCACATGCCGGGGTATGTCAAAAAGGCCCTCCTCCAATTCCAACACAAACTCAACAAGCTACAACACCAGCCATTCCCACACACACTGCCATAAAATATGGTGCCACCACACAATACACCAAAACACCATCCACATCCCCGCGTGTTGATGCCAAAACAAAAGAGTTTATCCAACAAGTATGCGGAATTTTTTTGTTCCTGGGATGCGCCGTTGACAGCACCCTGCTCACACCCATCAGCAGGATTGCCTCACAGTCTGCCGAACCCACCAAAGACACCCTCAACTAAACAAAGCAACTTCTTGATTATCTTGCCACCCAAGAAGAAGCCGTCTCACATATCACCACAGCGTCATGATACTAGCTGTGCACAGCAATGCCAGCTACCTCAGTGAGCCCAAAGCTTGCAGTTGCCCTGGGGGGCACTTCTTTCTCTCCAAAGATACCACTATTCCACCAAACAATGGCGCAATACTAAACATTGCCTACATCATAAAGAACATCATATCTTCTGCAACCAAAACCAAACTTGCTGTGTTATACATCATGGCACGTGAAGCGGTATATATCCACATCATTCTTAACGAAATGGGCCACAAACAACTGCCGAGTCCCATACAAACTGACAATGCCATGGCAGAAGGTGTAGTTAATGCAAAAATTCAACCCAAATGCACCATAGCCATGGACATGCATTTCCACTGGCTCCGCAACCGCAAACACCAACAGCAATTCAAATTCTACTGGCACCCCAGATACAGCAATCACGCCAACTACTGGACGAAACACCACTCAGCCACCCACCATGCCGACATGTGCAAAGAATTCCTCACTCCACTCATCATCCTTGAAATGCTACGCATGGACACAGCCACAGCGGCTGCCTAGCTCACATCAATGACACTAGCAAGGGTATGATGATAGCACTACTCTACTCCAAGTACATAGTATATCTACC
>JALLPD010007960.1:0-10887 GCA_036940065.1 Cyclotella cf. meneghiniana
GACCCAATTTTAACTCATAAAAACCATTCACCCAACTAAGTAACTTGTTCACCTAACAACTTGTACTTAAGTATTTTTAACTACAAAACAGCTTAGGACACACGCTCAACTGTTGAAAGCAGAAAGAGATGACAACAACATCGGATGCCATGTTGTGCACTATTACTGCCAAGCAAGAGCGTATGGGGATGGGTATGCAACTCGTGAAGTGATCAAACCATGATCACACTCACTGGGTTAGATTGTGACAGTTTCACATTTATTTTGAGTGATTTTGAATACTACTTTGAGAACTGCTCACTATTTTCAAAGGGCGGTACAATTGTTCCAGTTCACAAAGTTGGATGTTATAAAGGAAGACCTAGATTTGTGAAGGCTTTGGATGCCCTTGGTTTAGTATTGGTGTGGACAAGGATGCTTTGTTCAAAATTTGTATTAGAGGTAATATTTGGCATGACACAGACTTATGTCAGATTGCTTATCATTTTCCATCATTATTCTTATCTCCATATTGCATTGGAAGGATGATGCAAAGAATAGAGGATCGACTGTTGAGAAAATAAAATGCCATCCTGCCCTTGGAGATGTGTTGTATACAATGTATGGGATGAAGCTTATGATTGAATCTGCTGGTGATGATGAGGAACCTAACTGCTATTATATTGGGTGGACCTGCGACCATTATGTTAATGCTGTTCTTGTTTTCTGTCCTGATGGGACAATTCCTGTCTGCTGTTATAATGTTCTGGGTACTGTCCATGATAGCATGGTGGCAATTGTGGGAAACATACAAGACAAACTTGAGATATTTTCAATTTTTGCAATGGAAGATGTGTAGTCAATTCTGCTTTTGTATGCAGCAATTACCCATTTCTGATAAAATCAGGAAAGCTGGCAGTCTGTATGACACTGCAAGAGATGAATCTTGCTCTGGAGACCACTTCAATGCATCAATCTGTGGATTTGGGTATGTGAGCATTCCAAGCATTGTTTCCCAGTTCCCAGCTTAAAGACCATATAGAAGTTGAATCAATTGGCCAGCAAAGACTTATGATGAAGGTGATGATACTTTTGTTAAGTTACATGTCAGAAGGCTTGGAATAAATCAATTCTCAATGTGTATATGCCATTGTTGAATGTAGATGTCAATGAATTGTATGAATAAAAATCTTAAATTAAGTGCACACTACATGTTATTGAATTTTAGCTTTAACATTTTAATTGCAGAAGATATATTAAAAGTTTAATTGATCAAAATATATCCAAATCACTTTAGGTCCAAATGAATAATTTTAAAGTAACAAAATAATCTAATTGTTCTTTGAGTCATCATCACCTCACTTTCTCTTTCATCTCCATCCATCATGTTACTCATGAACATCTGCATCATTGTCATCATCCTCCGCTCCCTCCTGTCTTCAGCTCCTCTGCCTTCTCACATTAACATTGACATCTATCCTCCATTTCCTCTCTTTCTTCTTGACGTCTTTGCTACATACGGCTTTCAGCATCTGCACTCATCATCATGAATTGTACCAGCTCAGGGAAGTTGATACCTTTGTTGGATGATGGGACAACATTCCTTCTTGGAGTACAAACATGCAGACCTTCCATACTGGGTCTCTGACCAGCATCTATATTGGATTCTTCATTGTTGGATGATGATTAAGTGAGTGCTCTTGGAAGACGTACACCAACATTTGACCCCTGAATGTTAGGAGCATTATCTCCTGCAATTTCTTCTTGAATTGTGCTCACACTGTCTGCCACATCATTTTTACCATTCTGAATAGCTACTTCTTCTGCACTGCCAACACCAACCTCAGAGAGGGGAATGGGTGCGAGAAAGTTGGGTGCCAGATCATCATCCCCACCAGAAATGTCCATCATCTCCCTAATCAATGCAACAATATGTTTTGTTCTGCGAATAGTGGGGGGACAATGGGGATCACCTGTGGTTTCTTGTGTTTAGCCAAAGCATTAAACTTACATCGTATAAGTTTGTCCAGGATAGTTTTTGATGTGACACCATGACACAGCTTCTGATTCATTCGGACTTTGGGGGAGAACCTCCTCAATGATGTCAAGAAGTACTTGTAGCTCTAAGTCCATATAACCCGGACTGCAAGGCATGGTGAAGAGAGAAAGCCCATAGAATTTATATTTAAATGTGTTTTGTGATTTGTGATTTGCTCCATGATGGCTCCTTGTTGAGTAAATTTGTGTAAATTTGACATATTTGTGTCATTTTTACACAAAATATTGTGCATATATGCAGGTGTGATTTGTGTTTTTTGTGTTTTTGGTATGCTCCAATGTTGAACAAAAAAGTGCACGGGAGTTGGTTGGATTTTTTATGCCTAATAAATTTTATTATTAATGCCTTCATAGAAAATGCAAAGACAGACATTATGTGTTCTCATGGTACTAGTCTGTATGTGAGTACCCTACATATGGATCAGTGCCAGTGATTAACTTATCTTTGGGGCATGCCAGTATTTTGTGTGTGGATCAAGTAATCACAAATCATGTGCATCAAAAAATACAGATTGACCATGGTAACAAGCCAGCCGTGACCCGGATTTGCAATATCTCAGCAAATATTGCTTCTTTTTTATCCCGGATGAATGTCGTTTTCCTTATAAATACATACTCGTGATGCTATGCTCAGATCCACATAGGAAGGAAAAACCACTGAGTTCTTCTTCTTGAGAGAGGTTGAATCAGATTTTCAATGACACCAAATTCCGATGATCCGGGAAGAAAGCGGGGCCATTTTTGACACTACCATTTCTGGTCGCTCACTCCTTCCACCTCTGTTAAAGATGAGAGGAAGTGGGGGTATTTGTAAGTCAAAATGGTGAGTTTGTTGAATTTTTCCTTTTTCATGCAGAACTTACATGAAATCTCACCTTTTTTGTGACATCTCTCCCAATTCAGCTGCAAACAAGCATCAATCAACTTTGAAAGAGATAAGAAACTAGGATAAAAGGACAGAAAGCTGTGGACCAATCACCAAAAAATCCAACTATCAGCAATCAGATAAAACAATAGGAAAGTGGAGAGAGGCTGTGATGACTCAACAATGGAGCCTGATCTTAGCCACCATTACTAATGTCACAGTTAACAAAACACTACAATCAACCAATATAAATAGAAGTGGAGAAGTTCGGGGTAGTTCAGGTAGTTAATAGACCCATCAGATTATTGATTCATCAAGAAATAATTAATTAACTAATTAATATTAGTTACTAGCTTTGTAATTGTCTCAGTGAAAAATTTTCATCTCCCTGGTCATTATTATTATTTTATGCTAGACCTTTCAACAGGTTATTTTTTACTTGTTTTTATAAATAGTATTTTCTATTCTAAGTAGGTAAATGATAATGTGGCACATATATTGAGAACTTTCTCTCTTCCTACCAGATTTAGACATGCACAGTTACTAGCTAAACTGAAAGCTATACTTATTTAGGAATTAGTACAACCACTTGTGCACAAGATCATGCACAAATGTTGTAGATTATGATGTGACAACAGACATGTTGTCGCCGTAGACATATGAGAGCTTGTTCACCGATACTTCCATCATGCAAAGCTTTTAGCAAATGCCACACAAATTCTCAATGCCATGTCACAGAGTGCAGAATTTAGTGCCTAACACTGAGGCCTCAATTGTGGACTGCTTCTTTGAAAGCCAGTCAATCATGCCATGGTCAAGGAAGATGACAAAACCCGGTTCTTGAGCAACGGCTCAATTTGTCGGCATGGTTGCTGTGTATGAACACTTTTAGAGTCACACACTTTCCAAGGTGCTTGGGGGCATTGGAGGATATGGCCTTGGTTGCCCTGGCATAAAAGTCATGCCAATCACATTCCATGAAATCAGATTTCCCCACATCAGGCTCTATTGGGTCAAAGATGAGCCTCAAATTGCTCTTCAACTTCAGGAAGGAGAACATATGTAGTTTTGTCTCCAGGTGTCTCTCTAGTGGCATCAAGGAGTTCAAGTATAACATGGAAACCTCAGTGCAGATGTCAATCTGCCCAAGTGCACCAATCCATTTCAGGATGCCTATCAGCTGCAAATCAAAACTGAGCCACATACAGCTCCAGCAGCGATGAAACATCCTTATCGAGGACCTAATTACATGGGAATGGGTTGTCAGCCCTCTTGGGCAAGGAATATCTCCCATCCAGATTATTCTTGAGAAAAGTCTTGATATTCCTGACAGCTCGTTGGACATACTTTGAGGGACTCAGTCCCCATGTCACTGAACCATCTTCAGATGTCTTCTTCTTAAGTTTTGCTCCAAGATACATCTTGGGGGGACCATTCAAGTCAGGCTTGAGGGGAAGGAAGCTGTCAATCTTGTCCATGATGTGTCTTGGGTTATGGTGTACCACAAGCAAGTTTTCTAGATAATACAGGATAAAGGCATAATAACAATTGCCTTTCCAGTCTGTCTGTTTCTTAAGCCACAGGTCAGGGTCAGCAGGGCATGAGTGGTACCCCATCTTGCACAGACACCTGGCCAGGTGTGCCCTGAAGGCTGCAACATTAGACTTCAGCCCATACAATGCTCGAACTATTATGGCCTTCCGGCCGCAATCATCACCAAACTCTTTCCCAAGTGTGGTCCAGATTTTCTAATGGCAAGGCATGGTGATGTAGGCATTCAAAACATCAGCAACCCATACATCAATGTTATTGAGCACTGCTACAAGCAGGGCTATATGAACAGTATCTTGGGACATGATGCTGTCATAAGTAAGAGTTGCTGGGGCTTTTTTCATATTCATATGTCCCCCGGCCTTGAGCCAGGACTTAGGATGAATATCTTCCATCTTGATGTCAAAGATCATGTGACATTTCATGTACTGATGATCTGATGGTGGTGCAACACCATTCACAAGGACATCAAAGGCAACCTGCATAGTATTCATCTCCAGTTCAATTGCATCGCACCGAAAGATAGTACTAGTGGCCTTGTTGATCATGTAAGCCTCATCCACACTTTTGGGAAGCTCAATCCCAAACTTATGGGTCCACTTGTGGTATCAAGTGCTTCGGCACTTAACCAGAGAGATAATCCAGTCTCTTTCTTGAGGGCCCATGTCATCCACCAGTTGAAGGCTGGTTCATTGGCAATGCCAGCAGCAAGTGCAAACTCAGCAACGTGGAGTGGGCAAGACTCCTTGAGGTATGACAGTTTCTTCAAAGAAGTACTGCCATCCTTTCATTCACAAGAGAACTCCCAACATCTTGTGGAGGGTGGGACATCCTTCTTACCATTAACGATACCTGATTGTTTCTGAGAGATGGCCACGTAAGGATTCTTCCTTTAATCCACAACAGCATCAAGCATGATGTATTGGTTACCATCAGGGTTGCACTGGGCATATAATGCCTCAGCATTGGTGTTTTCAGCCAGCTCTTCAGTGTGGCCATCCAGAAAATTGACTTCATAGACACAAGTGGCAATGGCAGGTTGTTTGTGTGCAGTGCCAAACCACACACCATTGGAATCACATTTCTGGCAGAGGACCCTGGCCAACTCATGCAAATCTCAGACTGGGAGAAGTACTTCTGAATTTACAAGGTAGTCCCTGGCTGCTTTAGAAGGAGCAAGGCAACAAGGGCCCCTCTTTGTCCTCCCATGTGTCATCATTCATGGGATCAGGGACAAGATTGAGGCTATTTGGTCCCAAATCCTTGATCATGGTCTTGGGGCCTCAATGATCAGTGACCAAGGTCAGAAAAGCATCCTGCTCCTCCAAGCTCATATGCTCATTTGGGAGTGAGCTAGCGGAGAGTGGATCAGTCCTCATATTCATCATTGGCCTTCATAACATGCTGCATCATTGCAGGTCACACATCAATACTGGGATGAAGGTACTTGCCAAGCACCATTTGGTTGCTTGGAAAAGCAACGTCTTTGTCCCGGAACTCAACCCAGTCCCAAAAGCCAAATTGACAGAATTGGCTAATGTCTGCAGTCTCGCCCAATATTACCATCTTGGGGATGTGGTCATCCAGTTAAAAGATGTCATGTGCAGTGTGCTAGCAAACATAAGATTCGTACTCCAGAGCAAAGCACCACAGCTGCCTGGGTGCACAGGACCAAGTCAGTTTCCTGAGTGCACCCTTCTTGAGTTCCCTAATCTTGTGCCTGGTGGAGTTAGACCATGGAGAATAGGGCTTGGTGCCCCGCAAGTAGCACATAGCCTCCTTGCACATCTGGGAAAACTCTCCCAATCTCATCTGCTTTGCACCATCCACAATCATCTTGGGTGAGACTCCCTCCTGTGCAAAAAGAAGACCAAGAGCATCATGAGCTTGTTGCATGACACGGGGTAGCTTTGGCTCTACCCAAAATCAGTTGTGAAGATCTGCAGCATTGTATAGCCTTGGGCTGATGGATCTTTGAGCATAGCATGGTGTTACTATAGAAGTTACATGGCATCTTCCTATAGCAAAGCATCCAATCATTAGCTTGGAAACTCCTTGACAGAGCGGGATGCAAGAGAGTACAAATGCCCCGTTCTGTGGTACATCACACCGTGTTCTGTGTCTTTTTGAGTGAAATTTTCCAATGATTGGTCAGAGTGATGTCCTTCATGGCCCCCTGCCTTTATCCGAATGGACATTACAGATGAAATGAAGTATAAGGGAGATGTCTCAGTAAGATGCTGATAAGTTAAATGAAACAATTCTTAAAGAGTAGAATCTAATTTTGCCAAAGTTCTCACTCAGCTATCACACCCAAAAAAATCTATCCATTGTGTTGCATATGTGGTTCTCACTGACCATCTTAAGAGGAAACTCAAGTGTCTAGAGTTGCTGCATACATGGTTCTCACAAACTATGTGAAGAGGAAACTCAAGTATGTCTAGATGAAAGTAATTCACTTCTTACCAACACATCTGTGTTGTGTATTCTTGAGATTTTAGGGGCTTGTGTGCATCCCCTAACACAGGCAACAGATAGAAAGTAGAAATTAGGATGAAAAGGAGCTTTGGTAAAATATTGTGAGGCTTAATAATCTAGATAAAAATAGTATCAAATAGAATAGTTGTACAAAGAGTGAATCTAACGAGCTGTCTTGGTGGCTAAATGACTCTTAGAGTTTCTTGGAGTCTCGAATTCCAGTCATATAGAATAAAATAGATTTTCATACCCATCTGGGAAAAGCAGAGAATTCGCTGCAAAACCCCAGGTGATGTCTAAACAAGTGTCATATGCTACTACCTGTAAATAGGTTCAGCTTATGTAAGACTTAGTAGTATGTGCATAAAGTCCAACAATCAGACAAATTTATTCTCTGTCAGGCATTCTACAAAAATAAAGAAACCTTTTTACATTATGATACAAATTTGGGTAAGCTCACGGGAAGTGGGAAAGTAATAGACTGCATATTCCAAATATGGCATGCGGAACACAAGGCACAATCAAAGAAGCCTCACAATATATCAAGCAATTTGTATTTGCAATATCCATCACACTCTGTTTCTCATTTGAGGGTGAAATTGAGGCCCTTAACAATACAGTGCTGCAGATTTCAATTCAAAGAGTGGTGTGATGTTGTTGCATCTGTTGTCATGAGACACCATGATGAGGGTATCTTAATCCTTGAAGCTGATGACATCAAGCTAATCCTAACTGTGTCAAGAAAATGTCAAACAAATTGCACAAGCTTCAATCACACCTTGCATACTTGATGGACCTGGACAATGATCTTGCCATTTGGCCATCAATGAATGTCTCTTCAAACCCTGGTTTTTCATCCCTATTTCTCTGTTTTGTGAGTGATGGCAGCTTAGTGCATAATTGAACAAATTCCTACGTAAGCTATGTTACAGTTTTTTAACATCTTTTTGTTTGCAGTCTGCACCATGGCTGCTTGGTGGATAACAAAAAATTATGACTATACTTGTTTCGAGCGCTACTGCCAGCACTACCAAGATTTGCCTACTATATGTAGAAAACATCCTATATAAAAGAAGTAAAAACTATGAGACTGAAAGGTCTAAAAATAAAAATAACTAGAGAGAAGATTTGTTTTGCTAATGCATTTCTATCTAGTTGAAAGCTGCAATAAAATTCAAGTAGCAGAAAGCTAGTGAAATCCAAATAACTTTTAAAAGCTAGTGGCATAATTTAACTAGTACAAAGCTAGTAAATCTAAACCAACAATTTTGCTAAGACTTAAATAACTGATGAATAATACCAACAATGTCACGAAAAAAATAGAAGTTATACTGATGCCCAACCCTCAGCTCAGGATGCCTATCCGTGTCTTTCACCAACTGTTTAATAACTTCAGTAACTGTCGATGAATGACCATACACACTCTAAATTTTATCACATGCCCTCTCAACAGTGTATCCTTCACGGACTAGCTCACATATATTTTTCCACACAACATTTTGCCGGTAATACTTGAAGTTGTCTCTTCCCCTCTCTGTAGCAGTCCAGTCCTTTGCAGGCTTGCAACAATGAAAACCAAACTCATACTCCTGCCATTGGTCATGAAGAGTCTTGGGACTTTTTATTATGTGGGCCACTAATACCACAGGAATAACAGCAGGAGCATCCATATCCATATCATCACTAACATTACCTCCTCTCACTCCCAAGATTGATGCATGGTTGGCCTCCACACTTGGGACATGACCAACGTACCTTGGCCAGTCATTGTGCCTCCATGCCACATGATGGCGGGCCTGTTTGAGAGAGGGGAAACATTATTTGATATGTGGTCTAACTGCCTTTTCATGACAGCAACTTGTCGCTCAGCCTTGGCACAGGCATCTATGAGTTCATGGCAAAGATGCAACACTTGAGTAGCAAGCATACATACCTCTTGCTGCCTTAGTTCAAGACTCCTGTGTGCATCTTCTTGATTGTCTTCTGTATCCATTAGATCCATTGCCACTTCTGAATCATGTCCCAAAACAACCAATATGACTTCTTCTTTATGGGATTACTACCATCTACAAGTTGATTCCAGAACCCCAAGTCAGAGTATGCCTCAGAGATCTGTTCATGCTTGTGGCGTGGGAAAGCATCTCCACAACTGTTGTCAAATACATGAAACAGACCAGCATGACAATGCACTTTTGCAAGGTTAGGAGTAACCTTCTGTGTAAGATTAGGGACAACATGGTCCAATACCATTAATCTGTCACTCCAGACAATGGATCTACCACATAAGCCACTGGACCACCCTTGCACAATGATGAGGCAACCGTTGTATCAATCCATCCAATGTCAGTGTCAGCATAGGTTTCATGTTGCCATTGGGAGTTTTTCCAATGGCCCCTGTAGTCCATGACATCTTGTAAGTAAAGAGGAAATCCATATGAGATATAATGTTTCAAAAAATAAAACTCAATGGGCACTTACTTTTGTGCATCCTGTTCCTCTTGCAAATGTGACAGCCATTTTTCTCACACTATGAGTTCCTAGGAGCCCTGTCTTACAGACATGAATGAATCAGACAGCAATATTTCCTTCAATTGACAGGCCAGGTGCTCCTTGATTCTTATGGGATCATCCAAGCCTGAATAACAAAAGATGAATTCATTTTTGCCTGGGCTAAGCTCAAAATGATACTTGAGCCAAAGCCCAAGATTTGACAATACATCATACCTTGTGTCCATGGCTCCAATCAGAACTTGGTGGGGAAGTCATGCTCATCAACAACATTCTTCGACAAGTTCAATTTTCCAGTGATACACTAATCTGGGTAGGCTGTATAGGAGAGCAACTCAGGGAAACCTGAACTTGGAACAGTCATCCAGCCTTCCAATCATGGAGAGTTGGAAGGATGTTAATGCTTCCCCACATAGGCCAAGCTCCCTATTGTCTGCTCTCCAGTAAGCCTCCATCATGTTTATACTCACCTCTGGCCAGAGGCCTTCTAATACTTAATGTGACACCATGACGCTGTGTCTGGAAATGATGCATTGTTTTTTTCAACCTTGATGACTGCAAGGAATGAGTGGGGTTCCCTTCCTGATGAGCATCATTCCATTGCTGATGGTTGTTTGACATGAAGTAAGAAATGTTACGTTTCCATGCCAGCACAGAATGCAGCCTGACATGAACAGGGGCTGTGGAGCATTCATTGGCATCAGGGTCTCCATAGACCCTATCCTTGAAGTGACAGTAGACATGGTCTGCATGGATGGTCAGAAGTTCCTCCCTTGAGAATTTGTGGTCTGAGGCGTAACCCTCCACTTCATTCCAGCACATGAGAGGAAGCAGTGCTGGAAAGTATTGCTGTCACAGGGTAAGCTGGTGATGGGGTGCATGTTGGGGGTGACTGTGGGGTGGAATGACGGGTTGTTGGGCTGGAGGTGTGGCTGGAGGTGCTGACAGAGCTTCATTTTGGGGAAGCGGTGCTGCAGCTTCTAATGCCAGAGGTATAAGAGACCCTCCAATTCATGGGACAGGGGCTACAGGATTGGGGGGGGGGCAGCAGCAGCTTTGGTGGTGGAAAAGGCAGAAAAAAAGGAATTGTTTTTTGCCTATTGTTGTTGGCACCTGCAATTATTTGCCGCCATGTTTTTGTGGAGACTATCAATATTTGGTAGCATGGTTGTTTTTTTATTATGATATTGTGCAAGCTGAGGTATGGAAGTACAATACTTATGGTAAGGTATGGTACCATATTAATATCTCCTTATTGGTCAGAACACGCTGAGGTGCAAAAAATGAGGCAACCTGTCACTCTCAAAATTCAAGATCTTTGTAAGCTTTAAAAATAAATTCAATCTGATTTCAGATTATGAAGATAGAACGTATTTGCTTCAATTTGATATATTGGACCATAAGTCTGCAACCATGAGAACATGGTCAAGTAGTACATCAAAGATTGG
>JALLPD010008115.1:0-10019 GCA_036940065.1 Cyclotella cf. meneghiniana
TGTGAAATCAATACTCACTGGCCAAGTGAAATTGTTCATAACATATTTTTTGTGTTGCTATTTGTTTGAAAATCTAGAACAATTTTAATTCAGTCATTGACATGTCAAAACGGAGTTCATGTGCTGGCTTAGTTGCTCTGGGAAAATTTACTCCAGAAAAGTGTATTCCACGATATTGCTCTCAGCATTGGTGACAACATCACTTCACTTTTCCTGTCCTTTTATTTAGGAAGACCTCATCCTGTGTATGCCAAGAGTTTCACACCTGCCTAGCCTGGGTAAGGAAAACATATGTGTGTTCCTTCATTTGGAACATGGGAGATGCTTAAGGGACATGTCTTTTGTTGTCTCCGTTGTTACTGCGGAGACACCTTGCTGGGGACACGGGACCCAACATGGCCTGATTTCCAGTCGCTTTTGATACCTGGGCTTTCCTACTACAGCAGTGACTTGTCCTTCCTGTTATTGGAGGAGGAGCTCACACTATAAAGCAAGGCACCCAACAGTTTGGGATCTGACAGTTCGGGGTCCAACGGTATGGTGGTTAGCTCACTCTGTGTATTTGGTCTTGTTGAAGTTCCAATCAAGATTTATTTTATGCTAAGGTATGCAAGGTATTCAATTAAATCTGATTCTTTACATCTAATTTTTGAGTTGTGCTTAAGATTTATTATCATATAAGCTACTTGAAACAGAATTAACTAAATCCATTTCTTTGCTTTTAGATTTTGAATCTATTTTCTGGGACCAGAGATTCCCAGGGGAAAACATGCAAAGTACTTAGAATTATTTGCGCATGAAAAGTCACAAGAATTATGCTACTGTGACACCATTTTATGGGTCCATCAAAGCTGGGGACTCAACTTGTAGTCGTTATATTATGTTTGCATGCGCCCCCATGCAATCAGAGACTTGGAGACAATACTCTATGTCATGCTGATGCGTGACTGGGAATTGGCAATATTATGCCATCCTATGCCCTTTCTGTGGAGTTAAACATAGTTCACTCTTAGGCTGCTCAGTTTCCATCATGGGCTGAGCCGTGCAGTGACATGCTGTTTTTGTGTGGTCATTTTTGTGAGATTGCAATTATTCAAGCTGTGTTGTGATCGGATCTGTGATTGGCTGTGCCGTGACTCACTCCCATATGATTTGGGCTGATCCGCACTTGATATGGGATGCTGAGTGCATGATCCCGTCCTCCCTTGAAGATTATTTCAGGAACTCTAACCTTGAGTCCAAAACTATCCTGTGCCCGTGCACTGATGGGACAAGACTCCCACTACTTACCATGCCAACAAATGGGGAAATCCTTCTTGGACTTAACCAACAATTGAGGGTTGAGAACTGTCTGGGGACATACTTGAGGGATGAGAACTTCCAGGGAGATTGGGGTCAGCTTGTGACCACCTCATTGAGGATCACGAGTTGGCTGTTTGGCCTTGAGAGGCTACAGTATGCTTCATAGGGTTATTTTTGGCCCTAGAAGTATTTTAATTATATACTGCTCAATGTGGTACAGACTAAATTGATAGTCTAAATGTGTTGTTAGTCTAAATAAATAGACTATGCATGTATTGCTTAAGGGGCAAAAAATTAACCCTAGGCATTATATTTAATTACCTCTGTTTAAAGAGGGACTGCTCACTGCTAGTCAATGTGCCACCTCATGCGATCGATACCTCAGGAGTGGTCTTTTTTGTAGCGCATGCACTAAGTGCTAAGTACTGACTATGCACTAGAGCAGAGTATACCCGCATACACTGGGAACTAGTCGTCAGTGACATATTAGGGCGATATTGATTTTTAGGCTACATGTTTAAAACAAGCATTGGCCTGTGAGTAGAACTCACTTCAACTGGCAGAGTACGTAACTCTTTGCACAGTTGTGGCATCACAACTCTTCTTGGGTTGGGCAGCACAACATTGCATAGGTGTAACTTACCAAGGGAATTGCGTAAGGCTTCCAACAAAAAAATTTTGAGGACTGACAGATAAAACCGCCACTGATGACATACCAAATACGGATGGATGATAGATGGTAGGACGATGGACAGATGTTCCATATTTATGGCTGCAAAGAGGCTATCAATTGATAGTGACCAAGGCCACTTCCACACTTTATGATTTTGTATAGAAACAAATTGAAGCACAATGGGTTTTAAGTAGTAAACTGATCTTTAGGAATGGAAATTATGCGTTACTTTAAGTTATTTCAAATGAGGACTGTTGACTATCAGTCCTCTTGTTTTATCATGTGTTATACATGATAATTGTTCTTGAGTCAAGTTTGACTATAAGTGAAGTTTTCTAGTGAAGAAACTTACTTGTGACATCAAGTGTTTTTGTGTAAAAATACTTGTTGGAAAGTGAAGCAATCTGATGTGAAGTACTTCCTATGATGTGAAGTGTTTTTCTATGAAAATCGATTCATGTTTTCTGTGATCATACGTTTTAGAATGTGAAGTATTTTTACTTCCTCTTATCAAAATATTCTCAAATATCTGGAAAAGGATCTTTGGGAAGTTGCAGGTGGAAGTTCCTAGAGCTTACAAGTGTAAGTAGTTACTTGACCTGTGTCAGATACATCATAAAGACTTCATGAATGATGAACACAATTCAAAATCAGTAGATGTGCCTGCATTGAGTTCCTACATGAAAAATCAGCCATGCATTGTATGTGTACACCAATTCTCCTGTGGAAGGTGATTCCAAGTTTCAATAGTGTAGCAGCAATCCTCAAAATCGTCATTGCCAATTCAATGGGGCTATTCTTTCATAGATTGCCAGAATGACATATGCAAGGAAGTTTCTCCTGAGCCCCCAGGTGCATCAATGTTGTACAGTTGTTTTTCCTTGTTGTCAATGTGTGACTTGGTGATGTCAAAATTAAATTGATTATCTTCATTTAAAAGGGGAGAGAATTCATCAAAAAATGATAGAATTTGTGGTCATACTCAGCCCCATCAAAGATTTTGTCTATGTTGTTGTGTCTGATGTCATGTTCACTCTAAAAGGGGAGTTTGTCTTGCCACTGTCCTCAAGAGTACCATCCCTACAATAGGTTATTGAATGCAATTGAATCAACCTCATTGACTGACAAATTTTCAACTTTTGCTCTACATTGGACCAAATCTTCTTTTATATACTTTAGAACTGATTAAACATTGCCATTAGGTCTGATGGATTGCAATGGAGAAGGATGTTGCCTTGCAATTCTTGGATGACAAAAGAATGAGATATGTGGACAGCCTATGCCATAGCTTTCATCCATTGACTGTCATTGTTGTAAGTCCCAAGCAATACATGCACATTGAGTAGATTATTTCAGAGCACGAAAGATATCTGGTGCATTTATTTATCTCCAAAACAGACTGAATAGACCTCCCATTTGATGAATAAACAACAATTTGTTGACCTGGAAGATGTGTTGGTAACTGTAAGATATGACAGGAGTCATGGTGATATGGTTGGTGAAAGCACTCCTATAGTGAGCATAGAAATTCTACCAGTACCAACATTTGGTCCATATGGATGAGATAGTTTATCTATTTCTAAATTCATATGATGGGACAATCTGAGTGTCCTGCATAAATGAGTCATTAAAACTGTGGCTTAGGCAAGCAGAACCCAAACAACAGCACAGGCCACACTGACATAATATCATTTGACCCAAGTCTTCCTCTCCAGTTTTGACTTGACATTCAGCTACATCTATAGCAGATGTCACATGCAGCTTGCAACTGTTCTCCTTCAGAAAAGCTTTTTCAGGCTTGGCTCAACAGAGATTCTTTTGCTCAATGAGGTTATATGTTTCCACACACCACAACTTTTCCTTGATACTTGGGTTTTTCAAGCTTGGATCCAACAAGATTTCTTTCCAAAAGCACACCGCTTTTCCAATTGAGGGGGCAAGTGGCATGTATCCCTTATGTAGAAAAGATCAACATATGGCCCTATATTGGGACACAGAATTGTCCTCTTACCTTATTGCACTGCGAAGGAGTGCAAATTGTAGGATTTTAGTTGCTGAGAAACCAATACACAAAGCTACATATCAAGTATGTTTCTCAGAAACAAAATACCCAAGAGATGAGTTCTTTCTCAGAAAGTTTCTCATGAGTAGACACTGCTGGCAGTTGAAAGAAAGGACTAGCAGTTGAGAGCAATATTAAGTCATGCAAGTGCCATAGCTTGCAGCCAATTGCTGTGAGAAATGTTTTCATGTAGTTAACATGATGAACACATGAGGGCTAACAGTTTGTAGTTCTCATTTTTAATCATTTAAATAGCTCATTAAAAGATGTTCCAATCACCAGAAAACTCCTTCTTTTCATCATCTCAAAACTTCAAGCAGAAAAATGGCTTGTGACACTATGTCAGTCTAAGGTTCTTCTATTGCTTCTGTCTGTGTGAATGAAAAGAATAGCAAACAGAAGTTCCTATCTTTTTGTATTGCATCACTGTATGAGATGGTGGGCACTGCATAGTAAGTGTTCAAGGAATGGTACATTTGTGATTCCTAGGGACACATAATGGCACTAGACACTGCTGGTATGGCCAGTATTTGTCTAGCAGATTAAGCATTACCATGGCGTGTGTGATGCTGATCTCTAGTATACTATTTGACCTGACAGTCTATGGTAGTAAGCTAAGGTAAAAAGTGAAAGAGAATTGAAATTGTGATCATTTATTTTTAAAGGCATTTATCTACTTGTTTGCATTATAGCCTGAGGAGACATCCTCAGGAGCAGTATGTCCACATCATACCTCACTAAGAGATATGTATTATAGATCATTGGAGAGGAATGAAGTAGGATCAATACCAACAGCCACAGGATCAGATGTGATGTGCTCCTCAAAAAAATTCTGGATGGGTGATGCTATTATCCAATCTCTGTTTAGCCAGTGCTCTGTACTCTTCATTTACCTAGTCATCACCCAGAGTAGCTCAATATCAAAAACTCATCACTCCGACTACATTTTTGTCCCCATGTTTTGTGTCCCAGGGACTCTGTAAAAGGGTAACACAATCATGCAGTGATTTGATCTACAAGATGAATCAATATTAGAGTGATTTTGTAATTATGTGGAAATATCATAAGGAAAGTTATTTTCATAACTATAGGGACCAAAAGGAGTGAAATCTAATTTAGAAAAGTTACACTAAACATGAAACAATTGTAACCAGTTTTAATAACGAACTGGTCATGAAACAATTGTAACATATCTTGAAAAGAATTATAATGACTTGTTACAAAATTGACACTGCCAAAAATAAAATTCAGGTGGGTGACCAGAATTACAATGAAAACTGTTGTGGTTGCTCATTTCAAATAGAGAAAATGAAAAAATTTCTCTTTAATTTGGACTGATGACCCAAAATATGACACATAGCTGATAGTAAAGCATTTATATGTATCAATGACTAATTAAAATGTTGGAAAAACATTATCACTCCTCACATTTTTCTCTAACTTATTGCTCTATTTGTATTTTTGACCCCATGTTTGGGTCCTAGGGGCTCCGCAAAGGGTACATTATGAAGTTGAGTTCAAAACAAGTCAAATTTAAACAAGTTACACTAGACATGACACATATGGCTAATCTTAGAAGATAGTCGACATTCATATTAAAGTTTTCTAATCTNAGGATCCAAAACAATTGCTGTTTACATTTTGTAGCTCAGGAGTTTTGGAAGTGTCTCAACTTTTGAATTGTTTGAGTTTTCTTGTTCGATTTTTGATGAATTGGTCAAGTTTATGTTTGATACTACTGATTTGCTTGGAGTCATTGAAAAGTTGGACTGTGAGCCACTCAACATCTTTTGCATTCACAGTCCACACTTTCTTTCCATAGAAGTCTTGCAATTTATGTGATGCTTCACCTTGTTTGATTTTAACAGATACAAGATTGCACACAGTTTCATTGTCTCTTGGTGTCTTCTCTTGCATTTTTTCATTGGATATCACACATATTAGGTTGACTCCAGTGTATAAACACAGGATGGAGTCTGCATGTTTGTGTGAAACGAATTGTATGTTGTCATCTCCACATGTGGTCAAAATTTTGTGACTGCAGGTATTTGTTACTTATAGAGAAGAAGATTTGATCTTGTTGGTTGTTTGGAAGTCTCCCTCAATTATAATTGTGAGGTTGGGTGGTAATTCATGGCTGTCGACAGAGGGATGAGTGTTCAGAACATATCGAATAAAAACTACAGCTGATATTGCATTACACTATGGACATGCATTACACCAGTCTTTAGCATGATGGATTGTTTTGGTAATTTGACATCAGTCCTTATTATGGCTTGTTTATTTATGTTGTTTCTATCCTTGTGTGTCAGATCTCCACATCAGAAGTTTTTCAACAGTTAACCGAATCCCAGATCATCCTTGAATCTATGATTGCTATGAAGAATAGTGATTCCATTCAAAATACTCTCAGACAACTGTTTTGAATCCCTGGAGTATGATTATTCATGATCTATCCCTCTGATGAGTTGTCTGAAATCTCCACCAAATATAATAATATATCCTCAAAAAACATTGTTGTGGTCTCTGTACTGGTGCAACCGCACATCCAACTTCATGAGGTCATTTTGACTCATGAATGAGTCACTGATCATAAGAATAAAACTCTACTCAATTCCAGTTATTGATTTTCAGTTATGGTTGATGTGCATATACCAGATGCCTTTGCTATAGTTTGTCCTCTAAATGGTGATGCAGCTGAACCTGTGTAAGTAGTATAAAAGAATGATGTGTCTGACCACAATATGTTTCATGAGGAACAAAACTCAAAACAGAACGGTTCAGCAGCCCTGATAGCAGTGGTCTTGCCAGTTCCAATGGGTCCTGTGAAGAATAGAAGCATTTGATCCATTCTGCCATTTACATAGAGTCATTACTTGAGGTTGTCAATCATTTTGATGTTATCATCAAAGGAAACTGTGATGCAAACATGTCTGTAAACAGATTATGTAGGATCAAGGCTTCATTTAACAGCCCCAACAAAAATGTGCAAAACACCAGCTTGTGTGTGTTGTACTATTTTTCATCAAGCATCTCTCCTTTGCAATGAGAAAGTCTCTCTGCAATACCAGCAATTGTTGGGTTGTCTCAAGAATCAGATGTGCATTCTTCATTTCTGTTTGATCATCACAGGAGAAAATAGGATAAGATATATAGCAAACTAAAGAACCATGAATTAATTCCTATTTAGTTTGGAAACTGGTGACAGGGACAACATTTGAACTCAGAGCCATTGAGTCCGGATCAAACTGTTTGATTGACATTTATCTGATTTTACAACAACTGAATGTTCCAGTCCTTGTGTGGGCAACATAGAGTTATCATTTTTTAATTTATAATTTATAATTTGTAATGATTTCTTTTGGTTCAATGGAAGCAATGAAATGTTGACAACATCCTCATTGCCAAATTAACTGTCTTCAAATAGGTCTTCATCAAACCAAAATGACATGATATATACAAATTATCAAAATTCAGTTTTACATTCAAAACAACACTCGCTTCTTGCCTGGGGATCGACCCAAATTACATCATCAGATAANTTGACAACATCCTCATTGCCAAATTAACTGTCTTCAAATAGGTCTTCATCAAACCAAAATGACATGATATATACAAATTATCAAAATTCAGTTTTACATTCAAAACAACACTCGCTTCTTGCCTGGGGATCGACCCAAATTACATCATCAGATAACTCGTCAAGATCATTGTAATTCCAGTGAATGATCCAGATTACAAGATTAACAAATGTGTCTTCAAACAACCTTACCCTAGAATGTCAGAAATATTTATCTCATCTTTGCTGTACCCTTTTCTTGGTTTTGCTATTAATGTTGAGTTTGTCAATAATATTTTGTAACATAATCCAGAATCTTGAGACCATTGCATTGAAGCAGGCAACAATTCTTGATGTTCTGTAGAATTTTAAACCATATCTTCCACATTGTAGTATTTTCATGCATTTTGAATAACTGAAGTTTCCAGGAAAACAGTTTCCAGTAACTGTGATTGATCTAAATGTCAATCAGCATCATAAATGGATAAAACATCTTCAATGTAATTTTGCATGGTCTTCTCTCAGTTCAGTCATATTCTTATTGCATTCCTCATCATGAATTTGTTGTTGACTTCCACTACAAAGCCATGTGCCATCATAGTACATCATTACAACAATTAAATTCTTCAAAGGTGACAATCCTGTAAAAAAATTCAAAGGATGTGAATTCATGAAATCAAGATCATTGGTAATTGGAGTTGGAAGTTCTCTGTGGTCATCTTAAGATAAACTTATGCCATCTTCATCATAATCATTGTAAGAATCTTCAGTTCTTGTTTGGTGCTGAGATACTTTGAAGCTCTCTTTGATGACATTTTAGATTTAGAACTTTTGTGTAATTCATAATCATTTTGTAAGACCATAGACCCTGAAGCTAAGCATGACATTGAATGTATTCCTCATTGCTTGAATCAGGCCAAAAGTATGTTCCCCATCCACTTTGGTTGTTCTGACTTGTACAACAACAGGCAAACTTCCAATGTAGCCTCAAGTTAAGTGACAGTGAGATGTTCAAAAACTGATTCAATTAGGTGAGCTAACATGGCACTGATGGTGTGTTGTGAAATGGCTGCTCTGAGATCTGACAGCAAGATGCACAAAGACTTTTGTAAATTCATCATTTGCATCATTAGTACTTCTTTTCCCAAGCAAAATGATTGCATAACTGCATTAAGAATTCACTGCAACCTTACACTGTCATGTTTTTGAGTTGACTTGGATCTGTAAAGCACTGAGTAGTACACTTGAGAGTTATCCCAAATCTTCACTTATGAATTACAGTTAAAAACATACAAGCAGGCATGTTGTATGTATTTCTATAATCACAACCCATTTCATGCTTGGGGGTCAGTAACCAGTGGGACAACCAAACAACTTCTGGATTACTCATCAATACCAAGGAATTAAAATGGCAAGATCCAAGTCTTTGGGATCTATTATTGTTGATGCATTGAAGGGAAATGGGAACAAGAATCTGAAGTCACTTCCTTAATTAGGGCATGACAAAACATGCAATATTGAATGATTACAAACCTATAGCAAAGCATAATGCTGCAGACATCTTCATCACCCCAAAATTAAAGAAATAATTGTTAGAAGTCTTTTCATTCAGAAAGTGATGCAAACATGAATATGCCATAACATCATGCTGTTCATTTGAAACTGTCTTCAGGTACAAAGTGATGCGAGACTGTGGAAAAGGATCAAACATGAATTACAAAAAAACATTCTTAAACATTTGAAATATCACGTAATAATACTTACTTCAGTGCTGTGATTAAGTGAATTCATTCTGTACTGAAGCATTTTTTGTTGAAGTGTAATGTCAGCAAAAACTACAGGTTAGAAATCCTCATGGAAAATGCAACATCTTGTCAATTTTCAATTGTCATTGTAACACAAAGATTCTTGTCTAGCATCAGGAATGACTTGCAAATCTTTTTCTTTGAAGTCATTGTTGAACACATTATATGAGATTTTGTCAAAATTAAGGTCAACAACCAAAATTATTAGTTTTGAATCACATGCATTTGTTATTGGGTGTTTTTTGGATGTGTCAGTATTCAGGTCATCGGCCTAAATTCCAACTTGCCATTACCACAAGTTGGGGTTGCAAACATTGACTCAGCAATGCAATCTGATGTACACATATTGCAATCCAGGTCATTGACCAAAATACCAAAATGAGCCATATGCCTTCCTGCATTTGTATCTGAATCTTCCTTAGATAAACTACATCTTTACAATTGTGAGTAAAATTCAATCTTTTGGAGCATGTTGCATTCACAACATCATCAACATAACAATAAGATTCCTCCCTGACTTTGTTTTGAGTGCTTGGGTTAGGCCATAGATCTTCACAAACTTGTGGTGATAAATCTTCCACCCAAATTTGCCAATGAGAATGAAGAGTTCTTCATCCT
>JALLPD010008403.1:0-10352 GCA_036940065.1 Cyclotella cf. meneghiniana
GGGTAACACTTCTCAAGCAAGTGGTACTGGTCCTGCCACTTCAACAGGCACATGCATTGGAATTGGCATGCGAGTTCTGCATCCATGAAGGAGTACACCTTTTGCATCTGTGTGCTCGCAGTGGGACTGTAGAACAAACAAGGAAGATCTTCAATGTAGTTGTTCAGCTGCAGCATGTGCTGCACAAATTGACAAATTTTCACCTTGTCAGACATTTCAAGACATAGAATCTCAAACTTTCTCCTGCATCTTGTGCAAATACTGACTGGAGGTGGAGTATTTGGCACTTCTGGAATGACCCAGCTGTTTTGCCTGGTGACTCTTTCCATTCAATTCCAAAGATGTCAATGTATGGTAATGACTCTGTCTGCTCTTGAACAATTAAGTCCCAGGGTTGATGCACCTCTTCTGTGAGAACGTTGGCATACAGTTGAAAAACTTGGGCCACTTTGGCCATTTTTTTCTTGAGGTCCCCTACATCAGCCTTTAACAAGAGCAACTCAGCAGACTTTTCTCTGTTTTGGCCTTGCTTGGGGGGTCATTGGCAAGTTTGCAAAGAACAGCCTTGTCCTCGCCTTTTTTAAGTCATGTACCTTCTTGGCATCATTGTAGGCAATAAGCAGCCCCATCTTTTTGGCAGTGTTATACACCTTCTTGATGTGCAGACAAACTGCTCATTAGTGCCATGTCTGGACCAAACTGTGGTTTGGGTTTTGGACCCATTCTTGAGAGTACACTTGAGAGACTTGGGCTTCAGATCGAGAGCCTCTTGAACAGGATATTGCTCCAGTACATAACAGATGGGTGCTTTCTCACCACCTCTTCCCTGCTTGCACTCTTGGTGTTGAAGCCCCACTGGAGCAACCTTCTCAATAGTCATTATTAAAAGGGATGATCTGAGACTCATACCTTGGAATAGGACCTTGTAGGGACTTTGGGGAGGTTCGGTCTCAAAGGAGACATGCTTTGCATGAATCTTGACAGTGGGAGGATCACTTAGCATAAACATAGTGCTGCTACTTACCATCATGGACAGATGATGGGCAGCAGGCAATGACTGATTGCTGAACACAATCCTGGTGGAGGACCAATGTGATGATGACAAACCAACAAAAGATGGACTCAGCAACAATGGACAGATGACGGGCAGGAGCGAGATGGGCAGACGGTCAAGAAAAATCACTTGATGGTCTATCAGTCAATAGTGACTGAAGCCAAAAAGTATTATAAACTAGAAGCCTATAAAGTAGTTGATGGTGTGATACATTTGACAGATGAATTTTTATGAGTTAATTTAAATTTAAAAATAAAGTTAAAATCATGAGGAAGCAAATGTGCTTCATCGTGGAAAAATAAAACTGTGTAGGATTCTACACAATTTTGGTATGTTCATGCAATTGACATAGTGAGATGTTGTGTAGATTTCTACCTGACTTGGTATGAAACCTCAGATGATCTAACTTTTTTACAGAGAAGCTTTCCTGCTGCAGTCTTTCACAGTAGAGAAATTCCTTAAGTTCAGCTACTTGTCATAATTGTTTCTGTGAAACATACCTGCTAAGCATGTACTTTAAATTTGTTGCTTCTGAGAAACTAACATATTATGACTTTGCATACTACCTTTGTTGAAGACAAGTTGAAAAAGACCCTTAAACTCAATGTGGAAGCTGATGGGGTGTGCCTAATTAAGGTGGATAATTGGCCTTTGTCAATGTGATACTTCCTCATGTATGCAAAAAGGTCCATGAGCATAGGTATGACAGAAGTCACAGTGTAGGATGAAATATTTACCAGGTGAGTTGTTGCACAATACAAAATAGTCTACACCAAATTTCTGAGGCTTATCTTTGTTATACTGACAGACGGGATGGAATCTTGATCTTGATGCAACCCTACCCTCATCAAAGCTCATATCAATGCCCAGGATGAAGGTTTTTACAATGCTTGATTGAATGCATTCAACACATGTTGTAGCTGGTGACACTTGTCCCCAATAGTTGATGTTCCTATTTCTGGGTGGAAGGACCGTGAATTTGTCTGAAATGCTAAAGACTCATGACTTGGACTGCCCATCCTGTGCAATCATTCAGCTCAACAAAGTATCTTTGTGCTAGAGAGAGAGATTTTTGATTAGTAAAATAAGAGGCGTATCCTCCCAACTCTCTGTTGTTAATGCTCAACTTAAGAATAACGCCTACAAACTGTACCATCTCTTCAGCTAACACATTTGTCCAGTTGGTAACAGCAAATTGACCATCAGTAGTCATGTGTATCCTGGCACATTCATTTGAATTTGTAGTAATTCCATCCCACTGGAATCTTCTAAGCAACCCCTCACCATATCAAACCTTCTTGCATCACCATGCCTTGGACAGGGCCCTCTTCATTGTACATGTTATTTGGAAGTGTCAACTCAGTCTCTAAGTCTTTATAATTGAAGTGGATTCCAGCCAGGAAGTCTTTGTAGGTCCCATCCTTTCTTATGTTCAGCATTGTAATTATCCTCATTGTCAACTCCATCCTCCATTAGCACACATGCATCTCCCAGAGAAATTTCACTTCCATCATCAGATGATGAGTCTGCATAGATTCCTTCTCTATTAGCTGCTGTGTTTTGTTTATTGATGGGATTAATCTCAAATGTCATCCTTGCTGTCATGAGTGAGGCTCATGTGATGAGTGGCTTCCTGTTCTGGTGTATTGGTATGATGAGATGGGAGTCTAGTTGCATTTGATGGGTTTGCCTGTCCTGCTTTCCGCTTATTTAGGTTAATTTAAGAGGAAGCTTCAATGGCTCTATTCTGTTTGCTTTGTGGTTTTTCAACTTGTAGATCACTCTTGCTTCCTTTGGTATCTCCATCAAAAATTCATCTCTTTTAAAACAACTAACTTGTAGATCTTTGATATTGAATGACACTGGCAGTGAGGAAATTGGTCAACCACTGAATCTCATAGTCGAACAATTGTTTCTACATATTGGATTCAACAGTGATGGTTCCTTCCAGAACAGTCAATTGAGAAATGATATTGCTTCCATACTTGTCCACGTCATCATCCTTGATGAAGATATGCTTTGTGCCAATCACACCGCAATTCTTTTATTTCATCCTCTGTGCTCTCCTGTTGATTGTACACTCTGCTGGCATTGTGTCCTTGACAGCACCTACAGGCGCTTTCCATTCCCAAATCTATTGGAGATAGAAGAGGAGAAAATTGGGCAGCAAACTCATCTCCTAAGTCGTACCTTCCAACAGGAGTTCTGGCAGCTATGATTCCAGCCAAAAATATGGTCAATTACCATGATTCTAGGCTCCTTGCAGTTCTGTCAGGACTCTGGGATCCTGTATTTTGTTATGACAGTAACCAAAAAATAGAAACCATAACTACCGTAATTAGATATTATGATGTATCATTGCTTTTTGCATGCATTTGCTTTTTGCACACGTGCATTCCTTAATGTAAATTTTCACGGACGGCAAGCATGCACCATGACCAACAGTTCAGTTTTCATTTTTGTTCACAAAGTTGAGTATCAGTCATCTGCACCCACACCATGGCAGATTTCTCCTGTAAACACATTTAGAGGGATGTGCCACCTCAATTGTCTCCTTCACAACCAACAGAGGCAGTGACTGCAAGCACAGGTGAGAATTCCTGCCCCCCTTGCCAATTTTTACAATACTTTTCCGTAGCTGTTTTTCTTCAATTGAATTGTTACACCCCTATCAGTGCCACTGTCGATGGCTTATCCCACAGACACAATAGAATTCCACCACCTCAGTAGCCCTATTCTTCACAAACAAAAATGGCATCGACTGCCAGCACAGGTGAGAATTGCCTACCAATGCCATTTTTTACAATAAGTTTTCATAGCTGATTTTTATTTTTTTGATTGAATTGTTATTACCCATCTGTGTTGCTCTCCATGGCGCAACCAGCAGAAACAATAGCGAGCCCTACCTCCATTGCCTGATTCTCCATAACCCACAGAGGCAGCAACTATGGGTGCAGGTCAAATCCCACTCTTACAATTTTTTACAATACTTTTTCATAGAAAATTTTCAATATTTTCAATTGAATTGTTACACCCCCATCCATGTCATTGTCCATGGCTTGGCCCACAGACATAATAGCAAGCTGCTGCCACCATTGCCTGATTCTCCACAACAACAGAGGCAGTGACTATTGATGCAGGTGAGAATTTTCCACCCTTGCCATTTTACATTAGATTTTCATAGCTTTTTTTAATTGCTCAATTGAATTGTTATATCCCCATCTGTGCCACTGTCCATGGCTTGGCAGACAGACAGAATGCCAATCTGTTGCCTCGATTGCCTGATTCTCTGCAGCCAACAGAAGCAGTGACTGAAAGTGCAGGTGAGAACTTTCTCTCTTGCCATTGTTTACAATAAGTTTTCAAAGATGATTATGCAATTTTTCAATTGACTACCCAGCTGCCCTGCTCTTCATGAAAATGTGTTCCCCTAATGTGCCATCTTCTGTCACCCCTATCTCCAAAAATTACAAAACCCATGCCCAATGCCATGCACTCCTGTGTCATTGATCTAACAGCCAAAACAAGAAGCAGGGGAATTGACCACTCCAGTGGTGGGTTTTCAATTTTTTATTTGCTCAACTGTTCAATTGGAAATGGGTTCCCCTTACCTTCCATCTTCTGCCACCCCCTCCATGAATTACAAACTTTGTGTCCCATGCTGTGCCCTCCTGCATCATTATCTAACAGCCAAAAAAGAAGCAGGACATTAGAACACTCCAGTGGGGAGTACTGCGATTTTTATTTGCTCAAATATTTCATTGGAAATGGATGTCGCTAACCTGTTATCTTCTGCTCCCCTCCCATGACTTACAAACCCCACACCCAAAGCCAGGCCCTCCTCTGGCATCAATCGAACAGCCAAAAAAGGCAGGATAAATGACTGCTCCAGAAGTGAATTTTAATTCTTTATTTGCTTAACTTTTTCAATGGATATGGGTTCTCTGAACCTTCCATGATCTGCCCCCCCCCCTCCATGAATTACAAACCCCATGCCTCATGCTGTGCCCTTCTGAGGCATCAATCTAGCAGCAAAAAAGAAGCAAGTTGTTTGACCACTCCAGTGGTGAATACAGAAGTTAGAGGTATGATGGGGGGAGATGTCTGCAAGAGGTGAATAGGAATGGTGTTATTTTTGTGATTTTTTGCTTGGGATTGATTATAATGATGAGTTAATGTTATTTTTTTAGTATCATATGATCAAAGATTGAGTTACTGGTGATTGACGACAGTTACTAAAAATTACTATAATTTGTGTGACTGTTACTGAAGAAGATATTTGATGTGTCGGTGACTATCTTTTTCCCCACATAACTGTAGACAGGTTGTTTTTTTACTTGGAACACTTGATAAACAAATGCCTAATACAATTAAATTAAGTTATTGATTTGTGAGGGCGTGTCTATTATTTTTAGCCAGGAGTATGTTAGGATTGGAACTAGTGTCAGAATTCCAGGTTCCGGTCAGAACCACCAGAATATTACTGTTGGTCAGCAGGGTAGGTTATATCACACCTAGGTAGGTAAATTTTGGGAAATCAAACCAGAGTTTCAATGGATTTTGGACTGTAACAAAAGATTGCTTAATGTTCCGGGTTTATTTCACTGGAACCGAAAAATGGAATCTGCAACTCAGCTGATATCTATTTTCTCTGATGGGGGGTCTGACACTTTGACAAAACATATAATGAAAAGCACAAACAAAATACAATGCCCTGCTGCTAGGTTCCAAATTCCGGCGGAATTCCGCCGGAATTCCGGCGGAACCCGGGATTAATCGTTTTTTTACTGCAACGTACACAGTAATATTCACCGGAACGACCGGAATTACTGCAGTAATTTCAAAAAATTACGGGTTACTGTTTTTTGGTGTCAGTAACCAAAACCGGAATTTACAACCTAGCCCTGCTTAATTAGTTGATTTTTAAATGAGGGAAGACATGTGTTGGATGACAAGGTATCAAGAGTATGCAAAGATGCACATAGGATGAAAACTGCAGGCTTCAAAGACTATATTCAAGATTCTATGCACAATAGTCCAGGCCTCAGAGCATGTCAACCTATGTTCTATATAGAATTGATGAGGTGGCCTGGCATATTCTGTCAGTTCTCCAACACCTGCCAAAAATTGCGTTGTAGTACTTTTTGGCTGCATTGAGTGCAATGTGATGCATGATGACATATAGGGTGATGATATCTCTCCAAAGATATTTTTTTGCATGGAACCAATCTAAATCATCAGTGGATCTCAGAGAGGCCTCCTTCTATGCATTTTTGAAAAGTCCAAATGACTAGTGCAAATCTGGATTAGCTCTTATGAATAGTTCAGATCTGGACTAGTGAACAATATGGCATTAAATATGGCAAGAAAATACGTGCAGAGAATGTATGTAGACCATCAGAAAAATATCACACTGGAGCTAATCTGACTTACTCACAATTGTGGTATTCTAACATTAATATACATGCACATTATCCTTCCCATGAAATCTTTCTGCGAAATCAGGTACTGCTCTTCTTCTTCATCCTAGTGGCAAGCATTTCACCTATAGATTGTATTGCCCATTTTCCTGGCTAGGAAACTCACCAATCAGATGGATGCCTCTCATCATTATTCCATCACCATCACTAGCGAAAACTGGTCTACTTTGAAAAAGGAAGAGGTTAAGAGATATTGTGGAGGGTCATTCGAGCATGTCTAGTCAGCTTCAGAGGTATCTTTAGACTACCCCAGGAATCGGAAAAAGCATTGCTTTTCCTTCTTTTTATATTATTGATGTTACAAAATCACTATTCAGCTCTCTAAACAAATGTAATTTCATTTCATTTGTTGAAAAATCCTCAAGATACTTAGAAATGGACGTTCACCTAAACCTTGTACAGCTTTTCCTATGAATGATAATAGTGATGTGCACTTATGGTTCCATTTTTCCCCAGACATATCAAGTTGTACAAAGTAAATCCATTACTTTCGCCTCGCCCACGCCACTCATTGCAATCTGGTATCTCTAGTAGATGGTCGCTACTCGTTCGTACTGAGGCATCCACCAGACCATGTAAAAAGGTATCAACAAACTTCTCTATCATATCAAGCCCAACAGTGAAGTTTCGAGCATCCCACTTGAACTCGTTAATATGAGTAGTCATTAAGCAATGCTGCAATTCAGACGTATGTCCACTTTTCTGCGTACTGTTGATTTCCTTGATGAAGTTTTTATCCTGTGCAAAATCATGCATCAGAAGTTCAGACACATTTTGGCAGAGAGGAACACTTTCCCGCGTAAGATCAAAACCAGCTTCATTGATATCAGTATTGTGAAACATTATTCCCATCGGACTGCAACACAAATATAGTGAGAAACCTGATATTATAATGAAGCAACGATTGCAAAATTTTAAAAGCTACTCACGTGGGACGATTCTTTTGATTAGTCCACCCGTCACCTCGAATTTTAATCCCCCATTCTTTCGACGGTAGCCAAGGAAATAACTCTACCACGACTGAATTCGATGGCATGAGTATTCCCTGTGTCAATTGCGATCCGTGAATGCCGATAAGCGCATCAATTGAACGGTAAAGGACGAACTGCTCGTCAACAGCTGACAATGGCTGATTATTGCTCGCACTGGTGAAGTGAGTGGGTAAGCTCTCGACGTCTAGCGCAAGGCAAACAATACGAAATGAATGGTACTTTTCATTGCAGTGCGAAAGTGTTTCATTTATATTCAACCACACTCGACGGTGTCTTCTCTGGGACAACGCAATGATTTTCCACTCATTCACATCGTCGATACGCAATGTTGACTGAGTGTCCACAATAAGGTGAGGAAGAGAATCACGAATCAGCTTCATCCGGTATGATGCAATATCTTTGTGAACATCTGGATTCTTCCGTTCGTACATTTGGATGATAGAATGTCGAAGGTCTTGCCACACTGTACAATTATCATTCTTCAATGTATCGGTTGACATGAAGTAGTTGGCACAATGTTTACTTATGTTGAATGGGACTGAACTGTCTGGAGAGAGAACCAACTCGGTAACATTATCATTCAAGAGGGCATAGTTTATTCTAGCTGGCCGATAGAATCCATTATAACCACAGAACACCAAGCGACTGTAACACTGACATGGGCTTGAATTTTTGCTTGGTGGAGGATCTACTTCCTCAACCCAAGATCGAAGATTATCACCAAATGGTAGCCCTTTCATGTATAAATAATGAGAGGGCAATATCTGTTGGCGCTCATTATGATGAAAATACAGATAGAACTGCACCTCCTTGTCTTGTGAATTGTTCGTCTTCAAGTAAGAGACGTAGTTTTGCATCAAATGATGGACCGGCATGATGATTCGCTGGACGTATTCTCCCATCATATGAGCATGATCTGCGCTAAGAACAACGTGATTTTCAATCGGGGAAATAGCACACTGCTGCTCTTTGATCCAGGTAGCGTCCTTTGAAAAGGATGATACGCCCATATTTCGGCGCGCCATTGACCGGCCGCGTTTTATGTAACTTATCAAAGGCTGCTTAGGATGATGAATTCCATGTTTAGATGCCAAGTGTTTACTTTCTTCACCAAAATAAAACCAAAGTTTATCCCTTGTTGTTCTGCAAATATTTTCTGCAACATGGCAAATTTTCGATCTATCATATCCAAAAGGTGAGGATCCATTGCCACTTTGTCCCTCCCAATCAAAGGGCTCACTTTTATCTTCAAGCGAGGCGCTGGGAGATCGCGATTCAGTAGAAGTAAAAGCTGCAGACAAACTAGCAAATCGCTGTTCGACATGGATATCAGAAGGAATCGTTTCACGTGTCTCGTGTTCCGAATTAGATATTTTCTCATGAGCGAATATTGAACCCCTAACACGCGTAGAATCAGGTGAAGACTTGAAATATCGTAAAAAAAAATTCGATCCATTCAATGTGGCGATGTGTTCCCCAACATTTCCTTGATTTTTTCCATTGGTCTCTACAACGTAAGAACGAAGATGGTCACCTCGAAATAGCACAATTTGCATGATGCCTATGCATGATAAAGTCGTCCCAACAATCAGACTCTTCAACAATAACATGAGATTATTCGAGAGTGACCGAGACACCCTGGATTGGGCCATACCGAATGTTTGCGACAGTCTTCTTGAAATCGTCGATATGAATCGATATTGAAGATTGGGAGAGATTTTACAGAAACCTCTATGGTACCAGAGAACCTCGTTCATCCATTCCTAAACTAGAGAAAAAGGAAGAATAATACTATCCGAACCATGTTGGCAATAAGGTGGTACTAGCAGTTCGCAGCCGCAGCACTTCGTCGTCAAAGGAGGGGCGACTCTTATTGACCAAGACACCGGTACCTCAACTACCTTCCCAGATAGTTAGTCAATAGAAATGTCCAGAGTTATACAAAAAAATTCAGACCATAATATGTAGTATAGTACTGTATTACTATCCTTTTTTATAGCTTTGTACCTACTCACCGCCCACCTTTTTGTTACACCAACCATGGCAAACCTTGGCGACTTCTGGTTAGTCAGCTTTTGGTTTGGCAGCTTCTGGTTCATCGGCTTTTGGATTTGTAACTTCCAAATGGGGGGGTTTTCAGTTTGTCTTTCCCATGTTGACGGTTTTGAGTTTGGTGGTGGCTGGTTCCATAGTTTTTCTATGCGGTGTCAGGTTTCCCGTAGCGGGTTTGGCGGCAGCAGGTTTTGAGGCGGTGGGTTCGGCAACATCAAATTCAGAAGCTGTGTGGTTCAAGCAGCGTCAGGTACATCATACCGATGCTGCTGAACCCACCAGTTTCACCGCGACCCCAGAACACAACGCTGCCGAACCCGATGTGGGGAAAGCCTCGGGTTTGTACAGTGCTGTTTCCGGCAGACACAACAATCCACATATTCTAATAATTAATTAAAATAATTAAATGTTTAAAATTTCCTAGTTCATTATTTCCTTTAATTTAATATAAGTCAGTTTGTTTACAAACGAAAACTTTTAACAATTCTATCTCGTTGCAGCGAACAGAACAAGCTGCGATTATGGCTGATGCAACAATCAATCAAAGCCTTGCACGGTCCTCGCCAACAGCAGCGTGTTCCAACTACCGAAGCGGTGCACATCACATGAGTGCCCATGTGATATGGTGACAATATCAACAGTTCGAACGACCCGTTCCGGTGGGAGCGAAGGAAACTCGCTTTTGATGTGGAGCAGAAAAATATTACTACATAAATATCTAAGCCCACCAAAAAAAAACAAGGGGATGTCTAGTGACTAACAGAACAATCAACC
>JALLPD010008415.1:0-10015 GCA_036940065.1 Cyclotella cf. meneghiniana
TTTCTGCTTGATCTTGAATCCAGACTTCTTTGGAAGCTCCTAACCTCCCATCCTGATGTCTGTGAAGATGGCACAAAATTGTTGAGTATTTTAAGACATGTGATGGTAAAAATTGGCAAAAATATGCCATCACTTTTTCCCACTCCAAAATATACTCCTTGCCTGTTACTTTCAATTGAGGTGGAGGTGGTGTGAGACGGAAGTGGGCAAGGTCAAAGATGGCCCTGATTGAGTAGAGGATGCACCCACATTCAGAGATGCATTGACATCACAAATTGTGGTCGAGATCAAGTTCTTTGTTGCAACAATGTTGTTATCATGCAATCAGAGGCTAAGGGCACCTTGCCTTGATAGTTCTTAGGGCTGGTGCATTGCCGGAATTGACAAAGCCATAATGTTTGGGGCAAGATTTTAAGCAGGGTTTGGTGATCTCGGTTCTCAACATGGTCATTTCGTTTTGTGTGTGGCTTGATTCTCACTGTTCAAGGCAACAGGGGTACGTAAAAAAGCAGAAAATGCAGTTGCATTTCTTAATGTTGCCCCATGTGGCTGCATTGCAAAAATTGTAAACAACTTCATGAAGGGGTTGCCATTTGAGAATCAAATGTTGAAATTTTGGAGGGATCGGTGATTTGTTTTTTCAGTGATGGAGAAAAAAGGGACTAGCAATGTTGGTCAGTAGTGGGTGATGCTGAAGTTTGAGTCAGGCATAAAAATGTGTCATACACATAGAATTTTCCCCCCTTACATTAGTATTTAAATTGCACCCCCTAATGAAAAGCACTGCCAATGAATTCTCATCCGTTATCACGTGCGCAATGTACTGGTAGGGGGTAATGGCGAACTCAGCACTGTGTGAAATTGTCATGAACATGTGTTGAAGTCTTGTTATTAATTCCGATAAGCATTACCAAATTTGAGGCAGTTTAAATTCATGTTAGGGCATTGTACTCAACTTGTCTGCCATTGACCTTGATTGTCCAAGGGCCAATTAAGTTGATTGCGACTTCATCCCAGGATGCAATACACACCTCTCTTTTGGGTAACAGACCATATCCTCAGCCTGGCAGTTCATACCATTGACAGTCTTGACATTTGAGCTTGTCACTGTGATGTCATAAGGAAGGATAGTGCTAACATTGTTTCAACATGTCACGCAACCTATCTTGACCCAGATGTCCCATCACGTGGTGGAACCACTTGATGATGTCAAGCACTATCTCCTCAGGTGTGGTAATTTTCCAATTGTCCTGAGTGGGGTCTTTCTTCTAGCAGATGATGTCATTGACATCATCATCTAGCTTCAGTTTGATGTAGTTGCCAGGAAATTTATTGTGGACAGCCAGCAGCTTTTCAACCTGCTGTTGTAATTCCCATATGTGTGCATAATTCAATGGAATATGGTCAGAGTGGGGAATCTCATGGAGGTTGAGATAGTACTCAACAACTCTACCAGTTCATCATCTTGAAATCTGGAGTACTCCTGTGACAGGAAGTACATGTCATCTTCATCATCAGAAACCACTGTGGGCTCTATGAGATTCTTCCCCCTGCTATCTGAGCCGATGTAACCAAGCAATGGAGCCTAGAGAGATTATCAGCTATTATATTGTGGGGGCCTTCAATGCAATGCAATGTAGGTGAGAATTCCTTGACCTTGTTGCACCAATGCAAGACTCATTGCATTTTTAAGGTATCAAATGTTAAGTTTTATTGTCGGTGAAAACATGGATCTCAGAACCAAGGAGAATTCCTTGAAACTTGTCAAGAATAGCTATGATGGAAAGCATCTCCTTTTCCAGAACCATGTAATTTTGCTGTGATTTGGACAGCTTATGGGAAAAATGGGCAACTTGTTGGCTTTCTTTTACAATACAAGCACTTAATTGGTCATCAGATGCATGTGTATATACATTGAACTGTTTGTTATCATCGAGGTAGGTAGCAAGAGCATCTGCCACCATTAAGGCACACATGTTATTGAATGTTGTTTGCATGTCTGGGGTCCCAGGTATTAGAGCATGCTTTATCAACCCTGAGTGGTCCATCAAGCTTTTAATTATATGAGGATGACTTGGCCAGATATCTTGGTAGTAGTTAACACAGCTGATGAGCATGTGCAGTTCAGAGACATTCCAAGGGTGATCTATGTTAAGGATAGCATTTTTTTCTTCCAGTGTTTTAGACCCCATGGAGGAAGCCAATAACCCATCCAGTCAGTTTCTGTGATGGCCCATTCACATTTGAGTGGTTAATAGCGAAACCATTTTCATGTAGACCGTGTAGTATGTTGCCAAGCATTTCGATATGGTGGTTCCAAGTTTGGGAGAATACACCAAAATCATCAAAGTATATGTCTGCATCATCAATGCGGGCAAATATACTTTCCATAATTGACTGTGCAATGTCTGGAGAGCACTTGAGTCCCATTGGGGGCATCAAAAACTTGTATTTTCCAAATGGGGTGATGATAATACAGAGATTCTGACTGAATTCATCAAGCTCGAAGGAATAGTATTGCATACTAATGTCAAGTTTTGTGAAAAACTTGTAACCTGAGCATTTGCAAAAGAGAACAATGATTATTGGCATGGGATATTGTTTACATATTTTAAATTTATTGATTGGCATAAGTTGCTGCTCTAGCAGACATGTCCATCTTTTTTAGGTACAATGGAGGATGGTGGAACCCATTCACTCTTTGTTGTTGGAGTGAGCACTCTAAGTTCAACAAGGTGGTCCAATTCATTTTTAAATATTTTCAAGTGGACACAGGGTACAGAGTACAGTTGTGAATGCACGGGCTTGGCATCCGGTAACAATTCTATGTGTACCTTGCAATGTGGGTAAGTGCCAAGGGTACTGTGACAGCAAGTCTGCTTTTTATTGAAAGTTGAGATGTGTGAGCTTGTCCACAACATTGATAATGTTGATCCATTTGTATTTTTCATCTAGAATCTTGGTGGCATAACAGCACAACCAATCTTTGCCAAGGAGTTTATCCTTTGTTGGATGAAAAAATGTCTTCCAGGGCATTTAAGTCTGTGGAGTTCAGACAGCCAGGTGAGCAAAGTGGGATGGAACAATCAAACTATTCTATTTTTCCATCTGAGTAATTGAGTTTAATTTCTGCTTTCACCAGGAAGTTAGTACTCAGGATGATGTCATATTTGACATTGTCATTGTCAAAGACAAGAAATTTTTGTTCACCAATGCACCTGATTTTATCAAACTCAGGCAGCCTCAAGTCTCTGAGGGTTACTACTTCTTGCGTCTGGATCCTTCTGGCAAGAGTGGTTACATTTTGCATTGTACTAATTGTTGTAGTGATTACCTTTGGTGGTAAGGCAGTTCTGTTGATCAAGGAAACCATGGAGCCAGAGTCATGTGGGACTCATAGGAGTCTGAACTTTGACCATGTTTATGGTGTCTGTGGTACATATTGTAACCAGTGATTCATTGTTTTGTAAAACAATTTTTGGTCCATGATAGTTGTAATGGAGTTGGTCAACCTTCATTTGAAAGGTCGCAAATGTTGAGAGGTAGGTAGCATTCCCAGTAGAGGAAAGGGAGTCAAGAGAGGAGTTGTCATTGATAAACTCAACAAGGCTATGCATAGATGTACATGTACTGTCATCATAAAATGAAACTTTAGTATTAATGCAAGAGTAATTAGGTTCAGCAATTTGAACTATTTTACTGTCTATGATGGTATGATCCACTTGAATTGCATTCAAGTCAGAAGGCAATTCACAATCAGGGCAGGTGTGAGACAAAAATGTTCCTCTGCTGGGGTTGGCCTTCAGGCATGGCACTTGGCTTTGGGAGGTAAATATCTTTTCTTTTTGCCTTTGAATGCAGGAGACAAGCCATGAATGTGGCAAAAGCATTGCTGTCATTGGCTGGGCAGTGTTCTCTGCTTCTTCCTTGGAGTAGGAGTGAGTCCTTTTCTGGACTGAAGACTGATGCATTCTTGGTCGGCAATGTGATGATTCTTGCTGGACCTGGACCTTCTGCTGGAGCAAGAAGCAGTGAAAGAGGACCTGTATTTTCTAAGTTGGTAACCAAATCGTACCCCATCCCCTGTTGTTACCCCAAAATACTAGGTTAGATATGTATGTAACCCTACGGCAGTAGGGTTATGTGAATGCATAGAGTAGGACGTGAAGAGTTAGGGTGCAGACAATGCCTTTTGGGTTAGGGAAAAGCATAATAAATGTAGCAGTTCCGCCGTGGGGTAACAACGGGGTAAAGGTGACAAGTGGGTAACGATATTACAAATAATCGGAGGAGCATCTTGAGTTAGAGGAGGTGGAGGAGTTTCATGAGCAAGGCTAGCATCAACATGCATGACATGATGGTGTTTCTTGATACCATCACCCAATTTTTGGTGGAAATTGTTCTTTCAATTGCAATTGTATTGATCATTCTTGCACGTGATGGCAATTGCCCTTGTGATCCTTGTCTTCGTGATGATCATGAGCATTTTAATTGTTGCAATCGTGTATTAATCATTAACATAGCGATTGCAATGGTATCAAATGCCGCAATTGTTGTGTCAATTGTGATGGTGTTGTTCATTGCAATTGCATGAACGATGGTAATGTGTGCCACGATTCTTGAGGCTATTGCATTCTTGCACCTTGTCGCTCTTCATGCTCAACATTTTCCAGCCATGCTTGAGTTCTTTGAGCATGTCATTGATGTGATCATCATTGTGGCACTTTGCACTGCTCAAAGAAGCAAACAAGTGTCATGACTTCTGTTGGAAGCAACTTGTGTGTCTTGGCATATTTCTGTGGATGTTGCAGTAAAATAGAGAAAAAATTGTTAGATTTTTCCTTTGTTGTGAGGCAATGCCATTGTGAAACGAAGTAAGCCATCCTCCAGGTACGTCATCAACTGTACCTGGTGGCACATAAAGTCATAAACCAGCATGAGTGTTGGTTTCTTGATCATGGAAAACCAGTGGATCAACTCATTGCCAATGTTTGGTAACCCTGCCAATGACTTGAGGTAGGCTCAGATACACTTGAGAAAGTGCTTGTATGTTTTGTTGTCCTCAGTAGGACATCTCCTCACTACAGCATTGCTCCACTCTGTCAGTGCAACTTTTTTGAGGCATTGCGCCAAGTGAGGAAACAGGGTTGATTCGTCCTCTTTCTTGTTTGCAGGGAGGTGATTGACAACCCAATGCTTGAAATCTGGGAGGGCCAATCCAGAAAGAACACTGGACCAAAGCGGGCATGGTCGGGTACTACGCTTGCAGAGTACTCCTTACTGTTGGCAGTGAAGGAGATTTTGATGCGGTTGGGTTGTTTCAACCCATCCTTGATGGTGTGATCCGGCAATCCATCTAAACAAAGAGAGGTCCACTGTAGTACCACCCAAACTGGGGAAAAGCGGTGGCCTTGAGGAGATCGGACATGGTGGTTGGAAGGTTGGAAATGATTTGATAGATCGACTGTTGTAATGACTACAATTATAGTGACCTACAGTCATGTAGGTTAAACTAATATAGAAAATGAACAAGAATTAAAATTAGAATTTTAATTGATTAATTGAAAGCTACTTCAAACTCTCTTATTGTTATCCGGTCAGCCAAAGGAGTCTCCATGGACATGCAGTCCACACCGCAGCTCTCTCAAAGATATCTACATACCTCAAGATTGCAACCTTTAAATACCAAAAGTGAATACATACTACACATGCTCCTCACATACCACATAGATACCATTCTACAGCATGGTTGCATACAACTTGGACAGGTAACCAAAAAAAGGTACCGCACCAAGTGCATACACTCTTTCTTGTGGCCACACATTTAGGCTGAGCTGGTCACTTTTATCCTCACATCCACATAGATACCATTCTACAGCATGGTTGCATACAACTCGGACAGGTAACCAGAAAAAAAGTACCACACCAAGTGCATACACTCTATCTTGTGGCCACACATTTAGGCTGAGCTGGTCACTTTTAGTAACAGGTCTTCATGTAGGACTCAGTACTACATCAGTACTCAACTACTGGACCATAAGTAGCCATAAACCTTTGGTCACTAGCCAATCCTACATACATAGGTTATCAGCCTTTTTGATACATACTTCCCCCTTGTATACAAAAAGACCTCTATGCATGGGTAGGATAGCATCATGGAGAGTCAGTGCAGCAATGACCTACAGTCAACAGTATGGTTTGCTTCCTTTCAATCATCTAGGAATAAAGATAATCCTCAATCACGTGTTCCCAAATGTACAAAACATGCTGCTTGAGACAGTTTCTTTTCTTTTTCTAGTCACCAGAGATGATGTTTCACAACCCCATTGGTTGACATCAGAGGCTGATGAACATGCCTACTGGTGTTGAAGGATGATGCAGAGGGTTTTCATTGTGGAGCAGCTTATTGGTATTGAGGATAAGACCAAAATTTGCTTCAATGCACCGTACAAAAGTTGACTGGTAACTCCAAGAGGCAACTGTACACTGAAAGGTTATCTGTCTCTGTATTGGGAGTATGATGAAACTTTGAAGCAGACTGCATCAAAGCAGCCTGGTTTGAACTGCTAGTTACTGATGATTCCAAAGCAGCTGGTCATCAACTTTGAGATGAAGTAAAGGCTGCTTTCAAAGCAGTGAACACTTACTTAAAACCTTTCTTAAAACTGTTTAGGATTGAGGAAGGAAATGGGTTTTTCCACTCTTCAATGCACATCACAACTCTCCAGCTAATATCCGCTCCTTCATGTTGAATTCTTCAAAGCTCCATCAAAAGACCCAAGAGACTCATCACCTGATACATTTGAAACTGATGATGATATGGCTATGCTGTGTCTTGAAAGTTATATGAGGTCATCTGGGATTGAACTTGATGTCATCACCAATGCATATCATCTCTCATTTTTAATGATTGCAATGCCACCCACCAGAATTCAAATGATAAGGAAGATGATATTGGTATCAATACCATTAATCTGGATGATCTTGAATTTACTTGATTCTTGAGGGATACCAATAATGATCATGATTAAGTTTTTGCAGCTGTCAAGGAGCTGCTAAATGTAATTAATTATATTGACATTCAGAAGTCCTGTCTGAAAGTTATGGGCCATCTGGACTTGGGTAGGCTGGAAATGGGGTCGCCACATTTTCACAATATGCAGAAATCATTTCAGCAACACCGGATGGGAGCCAATGCTACAAGGGGTCAAGAATAACAAAAACAATGTTGTGTGGCAAACTCTCCTAGATGCACTGAAGAGGTTGTTAGTCAAAGGGATAGTTAGACCTTGTTGCCTTTTTGGAAGGGGAATACAACAATCATTAAAAATTACAGAGTGCTCTGACCATTCACAACAACACATAACAACAAATGGTACAGCTGCATTTATGAAACAAATGAGTTTACAAGAAAAATTCAAAAGGTGTTTGCTTTTTGGTGAGAATGATGTGGAAAATAGGTTCGTCTTGTGAAGAGGTAAAGTTGGAAAAGAATGGGAATATTGGGACACATTGCATGTTCAGAATTTGCTATCTGGATGAAATCTTGGATGTGATGTCAGATTTGGTAGAATTTTAACTTGTGAACTTGATTTGATACATTAAGAAATTAATCTCTTGTATCTGTATTGAGATGTATGTCTTCTTACAATTATGTTTGTATGGAGGTATATTTCATCATACACATCATGTGCACTCTAAGAATGTCTACCCGAAGTTTCACTACCCTAACTGCCATAAAACTTGGTGTCAAAGAAACACAAAATGTCCTCAGTTGATGGGCAGTGTGTCTCTCTCTCTTCGTTTTTGGTCAAAATGCAAGTAACTCAAAGAAAAGTACAAAAAAGAAAATATAGATTTCTCACTGTTTAAGCCTTTCATCATTCCCACAAAATTGTCATCTCAGTACTGTAATTTTATAAATATTATCCACTCATCACCCGCCTTTTTATTGCTGTCTCTCTGACCACATGTCCCATCTCACCTCTCATCAAACCACATATTTGTTTCACACCATTTCTGCTCTCAGCCATAAAAAGAACATTTCTTTGTATTCTCTCTACTAATTAATTGTTGCTGTTACTTAGAAAACATCTATGAAAACAAAGACAAAGCATGTCTTTCTTGTTCTTATGGGACAGTTGTCACAAAGATTGCAGACATGCCAAAAAAACAATGGATGAGTATGTATTGTTATTGCGTAGACATTTTTAGCAAAATAATGAAAATAATGAAATAATGAAGTAATAAAATAATTCTTCCTCATGTTGCTTATTAATTTGCTTCACATTGAAAACCATCTTGACTAGGACTTTTATTTATCCTTCTCAAAAGTTTGCTTGAAGATTGTAAATTCTGAAACACAAACAAAATATGGTTCATGGTGTTGAGATGTTGCTGGCCTCTGGAAGTAACATCCAATCTGCCTGCACTTGGAGGAACCTCAATCAAGCTCTTTACTATAAATGGATAAAAGTTTGTGTATTAAGAAAAGAGTGTGGAAGGTGGTATTCAAAATGCAAATCAACTGTTGTCGGTGACTCACTTCTGACCAAGAAAACTGCAATTCTGGTTAGTGACATGCACATAAACCTAACTGTTGGTGATGGGCCTGTGCATGATGTCACAGCTGCTGTCTGTAACATGCCTGTGACAGGTGGGACAACAGTGGTGATGGACGCCTAGCCTCCATCAGTTATGCTCTCATTGTCAAGAAAAATTTTATCTGGTAGCATCCGTGCATTACACCGAAGCAAATCAGCATCTGTTCATCAAACGAGATGCCTTTGTTGAGATGGATGTTTGAAAACTGTGAGCAATGTCTTCAAGTCACAATGTGAATGGTATGCAAAATTGCAGAAGACATTATGTAGCAACCTTCTGTCAAAAATTGCTCCATGCCAAGAATCAGGTTGTTTGACAATTTCTTCACCAAGTTGGCTTATCTCACTGTGTTGCTACTCATCTAGCACAGAAAAGTCACCATGAGACCAAGTCTGCATCAATTTAAATCATGGATTACTTGAGTCAAAAAGTTGCAAACATGAATCTGGCCATGCTATCAACATGGATCAAACTCCCCTTCCATTTTCACAACACAACAATTGCACATGGTCAAAAAAAGGATTGCAAACTATTCATGTGCATGCATCTACCACCAAAATAAAAAGGACAACACTCACGGCAATGGTCACAATGGGTGGCCAGCATCTGGCTCTGCTCCTCATTTTCAAAGGAGAAGCAAATGGCTGAATCACAAAAAAGAAACTATGATTTCAGTTTATGTCGCCCCAAAAAGGCATGGATGGATGAATCCATGATGATGCTTTGGATGAAAAATGTCTGTCTTCATGGAAAGACAATCTTCTTCCTGACTGTGTACCGATTCTAGTCTTGGACTCCTCCCATGTCCACATGATGGGACCCATCATGGAGGACATTCAAATGCTTGGCATCAAAGTATAGCACATTCATGGTGGTTGTACTTACTTGTTCCAGACAAGTTGATGTCAGGTGAATAGGCCTATTAAGCAGGTAATGGCAGAGCAGTGGGAGGATTTGTTAGACTCAGAGGGAGTTCAAAACAGCAATGCCATGGCAATACCACCTTGTGAGTTGATTGCAACATGGGTGGTTGAAGGGTACTTGATGCTCAAAACAGAAAGCTGCAAGAAAGCATGGAAAAAGGATTTGAATGGGTTGTCTCATCAAATCATTATTCATTTTAGTAATTGATAAGTGAACTTAAGATCAATTTTGTTAACATGTTGTTTAGCTTAGTTTCTAAAAACAATTGACTAATTGTGATCCTTGGCTACAATCTCCACAGTCGCATACCTATGGTTGCAGTGATAAAGTGCACGACAGTGGCTGTTGGGATGCTAGGGAGTGTAAACCTCAAGCAGACTGACAAGCATACAATCAAGGAGCACCCCCTTGCACCAACTGCATGTTCTCTTGGGGTGAAACCAACCCTGCAACCACCACTTTCATCACAAAGAACAAAACAGGTGGC
>JALLPD010008445.1:0-10049 GCA_036940065.1 Cyclotella cf. meneghiniana
CTCAGAGGTTCCAGGTGGAAGCTCATGGGGTGTACCTAATTAATGTGTATAATTGACCTATGTCAGTTTTGCCCACTTGCACAAATAAGAACCCACATGCAATAGCTAGCTCATCATAAAGTTCTTCTTACAAATGTTTTCCTCACTGATATCAAAAACAAGTATTCAGTCTGAGGCTTTAAATTCACATTCATATGACAGTGAAATTCGATCTGTCACCAAGATTTATGTAATTAGGCCATTAGAGTTAGTAAGTCCTTAATTTCTTAAGAAAGTATACACACACAAAAACAAGTACAACAGAGCAATCTCCTTTCCACACAAACTTAAACTTGAAGTTCAGACATACATTGTATGACATGGCACAAAACAGCTTCAAGTCATTTGATGCTAAAAAGGGATTTTGTTACAAGTTTGGCAAACAAATTAGATCTTTTATGACACACAGGTTTTATTTTCTGCAAAACATGCTGATTCTCCTATTGCAGGAGAAAGTGTAGGCCAAATGTTAGATAGACAAGGACAGTGCATGTTTTAGTTACTGCTAGGTAGTCTAAGCATAGCCGAAACTCTTTCTGTTTGCTGAATGGAAGCAAGCATTCAAAGACATCTTGAGGCTAAGAGATTCAGTTCTGCACCACATCATAATTAGAATCTTGTATATATCTACACACTACATATGCAGAACATTTTGTATGGTCTGCATCATCTGTGGTTAAATAGACCATTTACATTGTAAAACTTTGATAATTAGAAGGCATTGATTAACATTTTTTAATATAAATAAGCATGTATTTTTCTTTGCATCATCTGCAATACATCTACAAGCAAAAATGGCTACATGATGAAGTGAATCCTACATTGGTTTGGTCAATGAAACATTTTGAATTCAACAGCATAATCAATCCATGCTGATAAGAGTAAAAGAGTCTACAAAGGGCAATTCGATCTCAATCTTGAGAATTATAAAACACTGGATTCCCCATTGTCAATCTTTGAGGACTTCATTGTAGTGTATTCTGTTCATAACGCTGATATGTCCCTTGAATAAACAAATGGATGGTCTATGGCATTAGAATCTTTTTGTCAAGAAACTTTTCAGCTGAATTTTATCCCTAGTTTTGTAAAAGAATCAATGTTGAGATATTGCAGATGGCATGACAAAGCCAATGTACACAAAACACAGAGGCACTCAGATTTCTTAGTTTTCCACTGGTGCAAAGATACAAGACGAATTCAAAGCTCTTGCAGAATCGTTACTATATACTAAGCAGGATTTTGCTTGATTTCAGGCCACTACTCAACCAATTTATAGAAGATTTACGCAATTAGGAAGCTGGTTGAAATGGTACATGAGTCCCACAGGATCCCTACACATATTCCTTGCTTGCAACTTTGTAAAAGATGATTCTCGTCTGGTTAAAAATGACAACAATTTGTGCTCAGATCTAATGCACAAGAGGGACTAGGAGGATTTATCAAGATATACGTGGAAGGACCTGAGGTGTTGTCCCAGTTGGCCCATGATGTTTTCAGTTTTTGTGAAGAAATGAGCAAGCAAATGATTCTGGCTTTTCATGGAGCATTCATCAGTTACAGCATACCAATGTGGCTGGAACAAAAAATGCAGAAAAATGAAAAGAAAAGGAAATTATAAGACCTATGATAGTTATTGAGATATTCAATCAACATACAAAGGATTCTGAAAGAAAATTCAGATGTAGATGGACATGTACAAAGAAAATCTAAACAAACCAAAGAGAATCAATAATTGAGAAAAACAATAGGGAAATTGGCTCAGTACATTATTTAGTTTGATGGCAGTTGGTTATGAGGAGAATTATAGAAGAAATGTAGCACAGATAACTGTAAGTTTGCTAATTCCTTGAATTTGTTTTAACCATACCAATGAAATTTACCCATTTCTCTTTCTTTTTTGTCAGGTTGGTTTTCTATGGGGATGGAGACAAAAAAACCTAGACTGCCTTCTTAAATTGGAACAAAAAAGCTTTTCACGCCATTGACAATGAAATTAATGATGATAAGCACTCCTCCTTTATTCCTTTGCTGTTAAGTGACACACCAAAATAAAGTTAATATTTCCAGGTCCTCACCTTGTGCAGCACCAGTTGAAGTTCAAAATCAACATAGTTCATGTTTTCTCCATCTTTTGGTTCAGAACATTGTGTCATCTGTTTTCCATTGAGGATTGATTCATGTCCTCTTTCAAATTGGTTGGTGCATCGTCCAAAGTATGATGTGGCTTATGACCACATTTTATTCTTCCTTAATGAGATTTTGAATTCAAAACCTGGATGTTTCATCAAAAATCCAGATCAACTATTGCATGCCATGAGATGCTGTCAGTCCAATCAATGCTCATTGGGAATGGAATGATTCTCAGACAATTGACTGTACATGATTTTCAATAGTACCTCATTTCAATGTATTGATTTTTTGCATAAAAATGGCTTAAAAATTTAATTATGAATTGCAGTTTTTTGTCAAACAATCATGAATAGCAACAGAAGATGTTGTATGTCTTAGTATGATTGGTATCAATCCACCGATAGATGATTTGAAAGATTTGCCGGATTACTAAAAATATGATAACACAATCAATTCACATGTTGTGTAATATCTGCAATAAGACAGTAAGCTTGGTCTGTGAAAACAATTGTTTATAATTAGACAAACATTGTTTGCTATTGATCTAAGTGGTTCAAAAGTTGAATGATATAATGAGGCGATCAACCCATTCCATTTCCCCATTGAATGTACCTGACTGACTTCATGAATGTCATTAATATTGAGAGTAATAATGCAGTTTTATGCCCATCATTTCATCTTTGACAGATTTTATACAGCATATTAGAGATTAATCAAGAAAAAAATTGATGGAAAGATAGTCTACAGTGGCCACACCACTTGTACTACAAAAAGTGCTCTTGACAATGATTTCTATATTTTCGATGGTATTCTCCCAAACCAACCAAAGAACGCAGGTCTAAATGCTAGTTATGATGACAAATATTGAATTTTTTGGACTTTCTATACAATTTTGGAGAGGAGGAATGAAGTGACACAGAAATAGTGCAGGAATTGGGAAAAACAGTAATGTAAGTAGTAATGAAACTAACCAACTCACCCTGAATTATAATATAAGGGAGAGGTCTTTGTTAGTGACTAGAGGCCAAATTCAGACATCATAGACAAGGTAGATTGGGAAATAAGATTCTAAGCTTTTTACTGAAAAGAGGTGACTTCATGGACAAGGTGGATGGTGAAATAACAAGTAAATCTGCAAGAGAGATGAGATGTGGAGTATCTCTTTGGCAGAACATGGTTCATAGAATGATTCTGATGACATGACCAGCTTAGAAGATAGTGGATGTGGATGATATGTGTGATTGCCAATCATTGAAATTCAGTTCTATACTTTTCTCTGTATGACAAAAAGAATAGGAAAAGAACACAGTGAATTATGATTACATGAAGAAAAATAAATTAGCCATTGAGTTGCATGCCCATAACATGACACTGGGAGATCCATCACACACATTCTTTTCCCTGTGATGTCTACGTTTTGCCATTTCTATTTTTTATTACATGTTGACAAGGCAACATATTATGAGATATGATTTCATAAATTTGTCATCATACCTAACCGAAACATTTGAAAGCCATCATTATTAATACAGCATTATTGCACTCAAAGAAGCTCACAGAATATTTAGTTGTAGCATTTCTTCTATCTAACAGTGAATACCCTGTAGCATAAATGGCTCCAACATATATTATCTGATTTAGGTCAATAAAGAATGTTAGAAGCAATGATGACAGAAACAAAATGAAAGTCAAATACAACAATGGATCAGGTTCACATTGAATGAAAAACCTAATCCAATTGGGCTGTAATGCCAAATGTTAAAACAGCAATACAAATGTGTTGTCACAAACATTCCATTATATGTAACCAATCAATATACAGTTCCATAACAAAAAAGGCAAAACACTTACCCACAATTCAAATAACCACTGTAACAAAGTACGAATGAAATTGTTGGGTCACTTTGTTTTGGATAATGTATAAAATTAATGTTTTGCCTTCTCTATTGTGACTTTTCTGTCTTGCAGCTTCAACTTCATGGCTTTGACCTCATCTTTTGTTGTTTGTGCTGCATTGACAATAGACTTCACATTTTAAAGTAAAATAAAAATTATGTTCCATTATGCTTTAAATCTGTTTGATTGAGATCTATGTTAGCAACAAAACTACATTTACATTACTTTGCAGTTTATTAAGTTTCTTGTATGAGTAGATGTTAAAGAATTAATTTGATTGCTATACAATTAATGAAAACTCTCTATTTCCTTGATTTTATTCTCTAATTAAAGCAAGTGTTTACTCTGAACTACATGATCTCTTGTTTCCTTAAAAAGGAAAGAAAGTCAATGAACTAAAAAGAAGCCATTACAAGACAATGAAAAAGTATTGATCCTAACCTTAATATTCACATTTGCAAAGGATATTGGATTACCAAGGAATTGAGTTGAGTAAAAAAATCCATTCTGACATGACTTGCAACAGACACTTGGCTTATTGTGGATGTTTGGCTATATTTTGTCATCTTGTTGGGCCAGAACTCCAGTCTCAGTATGCTTCACTGTCAACAGAACTCAACTTGAACTCATTTCCTGGTGTCTATGTTTGTCTTAAGTCTTTTTTGATGAATTTCATCTTATGACCAACCTACACTCAATGAACATTTTGAGTAAGAATAAATATGCCCAATTCATTTGTAGCTGACTTGTTTTGGCAAGAAATGTTCCGGCATAGAATGACTTGGCACAGTCTGAAGCATCTGCTCTTCTTGTTTTTATGATGTGATGCCACTTCTTCTGTCACATTCATTCTAGTGCATGACTTAATGCATCTTTGCCATGTCGAAGTTGCTTCATCTTCCATCAGTTCTCCATCCAATGATTGCATCTCTAGCAACTGTCATGTCTAGAATGCATTTGTTTGATGATAGAGTAGAGGTGAATATCACACATTTCATGTAAAGAGGCAGCTAATTGGTTGTTGGGCCATGGATGAGGGCCATAATGGCACATTGTGCAGAATTGAGGGGTATTGCTTGTGCCTAGATTGGTTAGTTGTGGGTGAAAATTTTAGACATTTGAACAGAGATTCCTAAAAATTAAAACAACAAGCATCAATTCAGTTAATACAAAAAACAAAAAGAGAAGTTGATCTCACAGAATTCTGGTTAGTTCATTCTCCAACTTCTGTGATATTCCTTCTGAACTCAGTTCCCGGGTGGTTAAATTCACTCTAATTTTGATTTCTCTATGCATGACATGACCTCTCTACCTCCAACTTCTGACAATGTAGCACTTTTTACTGAGACACCTTAATCTTACTTAGTGCAGCCATCTTCTTTTGGCATACATCCTCTGGCTCTGCCATCTTCTTTTAAGCCATAACATTTTTGTTTGTTATTTGCCACCTTTTCTGCTGCATTCAAATTTTCCTTGGCTTGGTCAAGGTTGCACAAGTTAGTCAAATCAAGATTTTGTAAAGGATGTATGGCAACAATTCAACAATCAACATGAAAACAGCATGAGGTTGTTGTATGCACCACTTTATTTCATCTTAACTTGATCTTCCTAGTTGTCTCTTGCATGTTTGTTGCTGCATGGGGTAAGAGGGAACAAAGAAGGGTAGTACTTAGCAAACGTATTTTTGTGAAAAATGAAAAAATAAGCATTCCCTTCACTGCTAACATTTTATTCATAAGGATGTTCATAAGAAAATTTCATTATAAACATAACCACCAGTTATTATTTATGCTCCCTGTGCATACGCTGTATCAGATCCCTGTGTAGTAGCATTTTGCTTGCTTATTTATCATGCAATGCCAATTTTTTATAAACATCCTTAAGCTGATATCCACACTTTTCTGCTTCTTACTATGAACAAAAGTTTAGTCGCAATGGCTTATGAACAGCTTATGGTGAACAACTTACCATTGAAATTTCATGAGTAGGGGTATATTTAAGTAGGAGTACAGTTGAATACTTCCTCTGTTCCAAATAATACATAAATGCTGTACTATTAACCCCAACCTAACACTAAATCTAGTCTATTCTTCTTTCTTAATTTCCCATGTTCTTTGTTGTGCATACCTAAGTAACAAAACTATATCAACAGGATAACCAATGCAAGATATGACACAAATTTAAGGTGGTTTTGGTGATAAAAAATTCACAACAAAAGGCACACTTGGATAGATAAAAAAACAATAAAGAAAAAAGTTGAGATTTGCTGCAGTGCGAAGGGCCCTCATAGCAAAAGGTCATTATTTTAGAATGACAAGGGAATGGGGATCTGTCTAAGCTGTTGTTTGATTTCAACCAATCATTCAACAGTAGACAATGACATTGGATGCTTCAATTACAAAACACTCTTTGGTAAGCTGTTGATTACCACCAACAGCTTTCCATAAGATGAAATGCATGAAATGGGACAAGGATTGTCACAGGTTGGAATCAAAAGTTTAATCAAAAACATTAGAGCATGTCACTGATGGTTATCACTTCTATGGGCAAGTGGAGAGTTGACAGAGGTAATGAAGTCATGATAAAGACAGCTGTGGAGGATGGAGAAAATGGTGGGCTCATTGATGGACTAACAGAATGTTGATGAGCTGGTAGATAGAATGTCAAGGGTGATTTTGACTAATCCAGCTTGCTGCGTGACTTGGTGCCAATTTTCTTGGCAGATTTGCAACTAGTGGAACAATTTATTGTCAAGGAGAGGAGGGAGAGGAGTAGCAAGAGAAGGAATGGCAGTAGAACCTTCACCACAATGGAGGAATATTGTTCTCCTTTTTCTTGCATTGATTATAAAGATGATGAGGATGACAAGGAAGAGGCAAAATTTCTACATATGAACTGAACCCCAACACAGCCAAACCAGCCACTGCTGAACCCAACAATGCCACCAAACTGAACACCAACAAACCAACCGCCACCAAAACTGCTGCATCCAAAACCACTGCCAACAAAACTGCATCCAATATTGCGAACAGACTTTGAGTTGGTTTGCAAGCCACTGATCTGGAAGCCACTGAACTGGAAGCCACTGATCTGGAAGCCACTGACCTGGAAGCAGCTAGACTGGAAGCCACTGAATTAGAAGCCATGGAACCAAAAGCTTCCAAACAGGGAGATGATGGAGGCAATCATGGCAGGATATGACACCAAAGGAAATAACAGCCACAAAACTGGAAGTGACAGAACCCAACACAGAACACTGCCAAATGAAATAAGCTGAGAAATGTGAAGTACAATAAATTGGTGAGAATGGTTGTGTTCTCACACAATGAATTGTCACATCATAATGAGTCTGAGAATTTTCAAATCAACTTCCTGGTGATCTTTGACCCTTCTGATTCACAAATTTCTGCAAAACCAGACAAAATTTAAGTGGATAGTGACAGAAGAAAAGGTTAAAACCTCAACCATTTTACCTTGATCTGACCAATCAGTTCAAACTCAGATCTCTTGAGCAATTCTATATTTGCATCTGGCAATTGGTCCTTAATCTTATTGAGCCAATTTTCAACAGTGTACTCAACATAACCTGCATTACGCTTCACTGCAAATTGTCTTTGTACTTTTTGTGCCATATCTGCACTGAACAAATTGTGTTTCTTGCAGTTGGAGTTGAGATAGAGAATGATTTTTTTGGTCAGAACCCCAATCGATCATGCATTTCTTGTCTAGAATTTGAACGATACCTGCCCAAAGTTTGTCAACAAGATCTAAAACATCTTGGTTGTCTGGGAATGGAATGAATTTCCTGGGTTAAAAATAATGTGACATCTGAGTGAAATGAATGAACGTTGCACATGGAATAAAGAAGAAATGCCAAACTCACCAGAGAATCCCCTCACACTTGTATTCTTGTTGCTCTAGTTTGAAGAAAAAAATGTTAAATTGGTGCTGTCAGGTTTCATTCATGATGCTGATAGATATTTGCTCAAAATGGTTTACTTCATTTGTCTCAAAGCCAAAGTGTCTGTAGGCCAGAAAGATGACAAAATGAAAAGATGAGCATTTGCAATTCTTGCAAAACATCGACATCAATACAAAGCACTCACACAAAACACCAATGCTGGGTCCTCCTGGAGGTACAATGGGGGCAACAGCAGCAGCAGTCACACCAGACAAACTCTTATTCAAAACAGCCCTCCCTGTGCTTTTTGATGTACCACCAGGCTCACCACAACTCCCTGCATTGACACTTAAATTAATCTTCTCTGTAATGTAATCAAATGCAGCTCCATATATGATTTTGATCAATGCTTTATTGACCTTTTCAGTGGCACTCATGCCCAGTCCTTCATGGATGATATCACCTCTCACATGCAAGAGGATGAATGAGATATTCTCTTTGTGTATGAGTTGTGCTAATGGAAGCCAGAAAGGTGATGGAGCTCAGTACTTCTCATAGCCTCTGATGTGGGCTTTGGCGCAATAATATAATGAGGTAGCTTAAGCCTCTGAGGAAATATGTGATGTTGAGGAGTGCATTGAGAGGCCAACAGAGACTTGCAGGGGCCTCCATATGGTGGCTTTGAAGGCAACAAGCTGGGGCTCTTTGGAAGCAATGAGTTTTTATTGCTGTCTGGTGGTAAGAGTGAATAAGGGGGATGTCCAGAGAGCCTTGGTTGTGGAGGGAGATGTCCGGGAAGTGCTCTTGTGATGCAATGGGAGAGGCTGGCAGAGACTTGCTGGGGCGGCAGATGGGGACTTTCAAGGCAATGAGCTGGGACTTTCTGATGGAGACACACTGTGAACGGCCAACAAGGACTTGCTGGGGATGGCAGATGGGGACTTCAAAGGTGGGATCTTCCACAAGGATGCAGTAGAGACATTGTTGTCTTCTTGCACACTTGGCAAGCTGTGTTGGCAAGACATGCCACCTGTGTTGTTTGCTGGGGGTTCATTGGCATTGAGTTGGCCTTGGCATTTGTGGTGGCCATTGTCATTGCCTGATCCCTTCCAGTTGCCAAAGCACATCAACATGTTTATTATCATCATCAGTTCATCACCATCTTCCTGCCGTGAACGGCCCTTGTTGGTGGACTTGCTGACCAAGATCTCTATGGCATCGCCAGCATGCCCAGCAGTGCATTGAACATGGCTTCCATAATCTCCTTGATTGCCATGTTTGGGCAACACGTCAATACTCTTGCATGTGTCTAGTAACTTCACAAGCTCTCACATCATGGTGAACAACAACTACCAAATTCAGAGCCCAGAAGAGCAGTCATCCTGGTGATTGTGGTCAGCATGGATGTGATTCCCATTTTAGGGTGGGTTTGATGGAAGAAGAGGACACATTTTTATGTAGAAAACATACCAAGAGCAAGGATTTTTCAGGGAAAATATTAATTCTGTTCATAAGAATGTTTATAAAGAGTTTGTTTAGCTGCCAATTTGTCTGTTTAGTTAAGAGGTGTATTTTTTCTAAATTTTGTTTATAAGGATGTTCATAAGGCACTTTTTCATAAGGTTTTTATGAGGAGACTCCAAAAATCAAAAATCTTTTGACAATCAGAGGTATTTTTATAAGAATGTTCATAAAAACTGTGTTATGGACATTGTTATGAATAAAATGTTGGCAGTGTTGCCTTTTTTGAGCCACAAATGCACTCCCTGATTCTTTCCTTCAAAGGAGATGGAGAGAGTAAGAGGCCAGAGTTATCAGGAACAAAAATGGCTCTATTTTTCTTCCCGGTGGGCCAGAAATCAGAAATATCCCACACCAAACAAATTCAGATGAAAATTGGTGGTCTTTGCATCAGTGGATGCTGAGTGATTGGATAGGTCTGGGTACCTTGCATTGATAGGCCAAGGAGTGGTGCAACACCAGGATTCTCAGGACCATGATGCTTGATAAATTTGACCTAAGCCAATATGGTCTTAGGGAATGAAGGAAGAAAAAGAGGTGGAATATTTGTAAAACTTAAAAT